>JAOYNC020121254.1:0-27384 GCA_025802115.2 Bertia moriformis
CGAGAGCCTGAAGCTCTAATTGGTCAATAGTAGCATTCCATCATATCAGATGTTTCGGCATATACGGAAGTCAACAAGTACACAACATTCGGAGTGCCTGCTGAATGCTTGACAATCTAATGTACGCTCCGATGAGGCCACGCCCACATATGAGTTCTCCCTAACCAGAGTAACTATAACCCGCTCCGATTCATCTCGATTCTTATCACCAACCGCCTCCGCGTACTGCGTGGTACTTTTTATAAGAAAGCTTTTGATAGTGGCTATGCTTGAAGTTGGAAGAGAACAGCCAATAGTTAGTCGCTGTAGCATGCTATGAGATTGGAAGGATTTCAAAAGGATTGAACTCACCGAACGATTGACCGTGCGGACGCCACCCGTGGGCCGGTTAGTACATATACGAGTTGTAGTTATGTTTTCTTTATTATTTTTAAGGTTATCTTTGCTGCAATGCGCCCAATGAATGGATTTTTTTTTCTTTAGAAAGTACTGTTTCAGTTAGTGTTCGGCATGACTCTTCTTATGCCAACATGGTATCATTCTGATTTTACAGGTTTTGGAAGTCTTATGCAAGGACTAGTTTGGAAGACTATACAAGTGAGTGATGGCTAAAACTTAATATTCACCTAAAGTTGATTTCTAGATTCTGTAATTTTTGGTATCAGGTTGTATGGTTTTGGCCATCACTCACTTATAGTCTTCTATAGACTAGGCCCCATTCCATAAAACAAGACATGTGTCTGGTTTCTCATGGAATACAACTTTTGTGTTGCTGCTGAGAACAGATGATACATACCATAATTACAATACCATATACTCCGTACATAATCTTATATACGTGCGGTGAACTTGGAGGGAAAGGGACGAATAAACAAAAAAAAAGAAATAGCCTTCAACACCGGCCCATCCGAAGGAACATCTCGGGCAAGCCGGTCCGAGAAACTTCCTCTTCCTCCGCGCTGTTGATTCCCATCCTCCGTACAACGGACGGTACGCATGCGTAGCGATACGGAATGCATCCAGGCGCAAATCTTATCTCGCATCTCAATGGAACGAAGCCGTACTCCGTGCAACAAAAGTACTTCTGATACGAACAGATCACGACACATCGGCTCATGGCCTCGAGGGACCCTGAATGCCTTCGTAGTAAGTAACATCCGGTGGAGAAGAAACCAGCTAATAATGCAACCAGTTAATTTCCTTGTGTTTTAGACTTGTAAGATGACCATCCCAGGATTTCACCCTTCCCTCTCTCCTGAACTAATGCAAGTTGGATGATTCCTTTCTGCGGCCAGGCAGACGATGTTCTACCGGAAATACGTGACCTGGAAGCGGCTCAAAATTGTTGCTATTATTTTGGGTCAGCTCTCCCACACCAAATTTGCTAATTTAGTTTCTGCGACCCCAGCCAAAGGAACCCATAAAAGACGATGACTGCCTCTCGACACCTGGCGTGCAAAGTATGTCGCGACCGAAAAGTCCGTTGTGATGGTGGTCGGCCGTCGTGTGAGAAATGTCTACAGTCTGGAGAGAATTGTGTATATGTTTCGCCGGCCAGACTATCAAAAGTTGACTTGATTGAGAACATTGCCAGTCTGCAAGAACGATTAGGTAAGAAAAAGAGAAAGAGAAAGAGAGAGAGAGAAAAGGGGTTTCTCCAAAAAGTTCTTTCTCCAGAAATATATCTCTTCGTGAGTGCTCAAATCGAACTGACTTCGCACAGCCAATGCAGAATCGAGACTTGAGGAGATTCCACCGTGTTTTAATAGCAGCAGTAGTTCCAGCCCCCCTACCACATCTGCAGGTCTCTTGTCCCCTTTTGTCTCCGATGTCGATACCGCCAAGTCTCCTGCCAACTTACAGCCGCCATCTTATACACTGAACTGCAGCAAGCCATGGATGGGAACTCCAGCATCTACATCTACACTTTGTCCTACGGCCACGACAGCCACGGAAGTCGGTTTAGGTGAATCAAACATCTTTCCATGGTGCATGTCATTTCTACCGACGGCCGACGAGGTTACTGAACCCCCCACTGGCCTTAGTCTGCCTAGTCTTCGCGAAGTCCGAGCATGGAATGAGCAGTCAATGGGAGGGCATGAAGATAATCCAGATGCTTGTACTGTTCTCCGCGAATTGACGATCCTTTTTACCACCATATCCACCAACCAGGCCCACATTACTGGCATATCTAAAACAATCGCCGATTACATGGCATGGGCTCGCCAGGCACCCAATGTCAATCAATCATCCACGCTGGAGATTCTTGAAACTCGAGTGCGTGAAGTGGCTAATCTCGCTGCGACCTGGCATTGGTTAGCTTTCCACGATCTCCAAAAGTCACTGGGCAAGTCGGAGACCTTTAGACAAAAATTGGGTCTGCTGGAGAAGGAGCTCATGAGTGGCACCTCTGAGATAGCATATTTCTTCAGCACTCAGTATAATATCCAATCGGAATTGAGTCACCAACGCAGGTATGATTTTTCTCCATTTCATCTACGAAAGCTCTTTGCTGACTTCCAGTATAACCGGCTATACGCACAGGTGCCGAACTATTAACGACTGATCAATTATGTGCGTGTATGCAGCCAATCTCCTTTTAGTATGATCAATGCAATGTTCTCTACATATTCTTTCTCTGGTATCAGCATTCTACTTCTTCTTCCTTTTGAGTTAGTTGATGCGCCGGCGCCCGGGACTGTCTGTAAATGGCCATTTGTAGTCAATAGTTTTCTCGATCAGAGTTCTTCTTGTATTCCACATTATATAGTGCCTCATGCATCGTATTGAGCTATATCAGTTGGCATCCATCAGGCAAATAACGTGATTTACCAAGTGCCATGTGTCAGGGTGCAGGGCCAGATACAGATATAGAACTAGGAGTTAATGAACCGTAGGATCGGTTGTGGCGCCAACAGATATATTGTTGGAAATAATCCAGCTGTCTTGGAGCTTTATTGGGAACATCTGTCCAAGGTCCATGGTGATAAATCACCCTCCCCTTTGATAGATCATTTCTTTGCCTTTTTTTTTTTTTTTTGTGTAGGCCAGTGCTGCTGTCTTAGCGACGTATACGGCAAGACTGTTGGAGCAGCTTCTTAGGAGAACTGATTCGCAAATTTCCACCAGTTCATGAAAATGGTCTTGTTTGCGATTGTACTAACTATAGGGAGCGCGTGAGCCATTAGAGATCATATAAGGAACAGGGAGGGCCAGCCCTGAGACCGAAGTGGAAATGTGGCAATGATTCCTAACATCATAAAAATCATAAAAAGTCGCCATTCATTATCTTGTACCACAGCTGACTATCCAAGGAGCCTTTTACAGGACAGTTATTTCAGTAGACAGTCACACACACGATCTATGAAGTAGTGAAAATCCCCAAATGCGTTGAAACCACCTCAGCTAATCCAACAAACGTTAATGAAGGAGACAGCAGTTTCTGGAATGAAAAGTCCAGTCCGAATTCCTTGAACAGCCAGTTTCTCATTTCCGCCCCAATCATACTATCCAGACCATAGCTAGCAATCGACGGTCCGTTTAACTCGAAATCCCCCTCGTCTTTCAGCAGAATACTACTGACCTTTTGAGCAACATACCGCGCAATGGCGGTGAGCATTTCTTCGCGAGATGATGTCGAGACGCTTCTGAGGAGGTCGGCCAGCCCAATGGATTGAGAATCTGAAGACGGAGACGAGCGCAGAATTATTGCGTCAACGGCAGATCGAATTTGGGTGAGACGTGCGTCGTTGTACCAGTACGCATCTACACTATTGCTGGAACTTATGGCCTGCGCAAGCTCGGCGGGTTCGAGACCCAGGATGATCTGACTGTCATCCACTCCATCAAGCGAGATCTCCTCGCTCGACACCGCTGATTGGGACATGGCCACCTCGAACCCACGCAGCATCTCCTGTTCATCGATGCCGTACATGCCTTTGCGGAGGAGAGACGTCTCAATAGAGTCATTCTCAGAGACGATGCCCACATCCAACACCATCGGCAGTATAAGCGAAGATCCGGCACGCTTCTGGATACGGTGTTGCCTTGCGAGCGCATCTAGGAAACTGTTGGCGGCGCTGTAGTTGCTTTGACCGGGATTACCTAGAGTGGCGGAGATGGAGCTCGTCATAACAAAGAAGTCGAGATCCAGCCCGTCGACGGCCTTGGACAGGCTCAGCGCACCGCGTACCTTGGGGTCAATTGCCATGGAGAAGCTTTCGTAATCCATCTGCTCGAATATTCCGTCCTTGAGAACCATGGCGGCATGGACGACACCGCGGATGGCTCGCTTGGAGTTTACCTCTCGAACAATGCGAACGACATCTGGTTCCGAGGACGCATCGGCCCGGAAGACGTCAACAGATGCCCCGGAGGCCGTGAGCTGTTGTACTATCTGGGCAGCTTCTGGCTTGTCAGTACCGGAGCGTGAGATAAAGGCAAAATGCCGGGCACCTCGCTCCATCATGAACCGCGTCAGACTTCGACCTAGACCCCCTAAGCAACCAACAAGGAGGTAGGAAGCATCAGGAGAGAAGGTTATTTGTTTGGCTGTGGGCTTGGTCTGTGGCAATTTCAGAAATCAGTATAAAGGAAGACAGTAAGCAGAATATGTAGCACACATACTTTTACCTGGCTTTCGTTGTAGTTGTAACGGAAAACGGGAATTTTCCCAGCAGGAACATCGCTAGTGACCTCACTGATAGTTCTCACACCACCAATATTGAAGACTGCCGCTGAATGACCCGCCAGCTGGGGATGTTCTTTGACAAGCAGAAGGGCCTGGATGAGACTATCGGAGGCCGTCACGTCGTCCAAGGAATTGAGACTACTCGAAATAAAGGAGGCACCACGAGTCAATGGAAGAGGATCCAGAGCCCCTTCTAGAGTAGCCTCATTCAAAATGAACGTCCCAGACGGTGGTAGATGCCTCCAAACGTCTTGGCTGAAGTTGGAGAAATCGTGAGCAAGCACGATGGATCGTCCATCAGGGAAAAGTCGAGAGCTGATGGCTTTCCCGTCCGTCGCAAGGAGCACACTGTGACTTCCCAAGTTAAATTGCGTGATGTAGTCCTGCCTCTCTGGTTCTGAACCGACAACAAGCTGCAAATCCCATTGGAGGGCATTGCTCAATCGGATCAGAGCGTGAAGCGTTGAAGTAGGACCGGGGAGAGCCAGAATTCGATCATCGCGGCGGACTCCTCTTGGTGCCTTGCACACAGTAGTTGCTTTACACAGTGCAGATATATCGGCTACAAGGGATGCCAGGTCAACGGTGGCCGGGCCCAGGAGCGCATATCGTGTGGTCTGCACGATTGTTGGAAACGGCTCTCTTGTCAATGCAACAACTCGTTGCCCCTGAAGACTATTCTCAACGAGGGCGCCGCATCGGAGAACGATGCCGGCAACGACGATTGCAGCATTAGGAGCTGCTTGCAGCTCGGAGGCGAGTGTTTGTATTTCAATGGCATTGGGATGGAGTGCCGGCAACCGATCTGTGACTGAAAAGACAAGGTGACCGTCTGCTAACTCCGATGACAGACGGATTCCTTCAGGTAAGGGCTGCAACTTCGGTGCTGATGACGATGATAGAGCCCATTCGGAATTGAGAAGAGTGTGCGGACGCACTCGACCGATGTGCAAAATGCCTCGGTGTAGGCAGAACTCCGTGTCATCGCCAGAGCTTTTGGTCGGAACATCCTGCATAGAGAGAATGGCATCAGAAACATCTGCAGGATCTTCCTTCAGATCTGCGTCCAGGAGTAACACGCGTGTCGCCGCCTGTTCCGACCGAATAACGCGCAAAAACCCGGCAGCCATCCCTCCGTGGGCTGAGGAACCTTGTCGAACACCGCGTGTCAGCCAGACAATGGGCAAACCTGCCCCAAGCACTGATTTCAGACACTCAAAGGACCCCGAATCCAGAGTCTCCAGCAGGTCACCGCTGCTATCGTCAATCAGGATATTGCCATTATCAGCTAGGTTATCAAATCCATGAAGAGCCATATACTGCACGCGAGAAACCTTCTCAGAGAGACCAGAAATCAAGGTTGGATCCGTGGTCCGATGAGCAGGATGGAAGATGGTCCAACTTCCTGACGACTTGGATACCCTAGTGGTGTTTGGATCGGTTACAAGACCTGTGATCTGACGAGGCCCTCTGACTGTATCAGAAACGGACATGTTTTTGATAGAAACATGAGTACAGTCAGGGCACTTCAACACAGTACTGTTAGAGGAAGAGTAGACAAGGAATCCCTGCTGCGTGACCAGACTTTTTATGGCATCGTATTGATGAGATGCGCTTCCATTGGCAACCACCAGATCGTGAGGTCCGTCGACCGCACGAGCCCAGTCGTCAACGTTCTCGGGCAGGGACTTCACCTGAGTCTGGTCCTTGTTGCCTTCGTCATCCAGTCCAACTAGGGGGCTCAGAGGGCTCAGTATGAGATTCGTGCTCTTGGACAAGACCGAGGAAACCTGATCAATCATATCCTGCGCAAAATCTCCACAGAGAAGGACAGATGGGATGAATTGTCGATGGCAGATCAGATCGATAATAATTGCCAACCTCTCCGCCTCAGTTGTTTCTTCGCTCTTCAGCGGGGAGTATTCCAATGGTCTAACGCGCATGATATCTGGCTTCCATGAAAGAGTCGAAAAGGGACAGGGATCGGTCTTCTTTTCGAGTGCATGAGCCGGGACAACAGCCTCATACGCCACGCATCTAAGGGAATTGATGTCGACCAGAAGCTGGCCACTCTGGCCAACTAAATGGGCATGAGTGTTGAAATACCTCCCTTGGAAGCCATCGGTCCAGGCAACGGCGGTGCCGTTGACTCCGACATCGCTGCCGGGAAACCGAAGAGTGATTTCATCCAGTCGAATAGGGACCACGCCCCACGGAATTCCCTTGTGTTTACCATCATGGATGGAAATGATAATGAGCTGGAGACAGGCGTCGATGGTCGAGGGGTGAATGAAGTATCTTGATTCGTCCTGCATCGTATTCGACTCCTTGAGGACCATTACATCTCCCTCTGCCATGTGGGATCCGCGGTGTGCTTTCACCTGGTTCAACTGCTGGAACACTGGTCCGTATTGAAAACCCACCCGGTCGAGAGCATCATACCATCGTTTGGCAGAAGTTTGCTGGGGATGGGCACCACCAACGGGTGGCGGCTGGGAGGGTTGACCAGTGCCCATGAATTGCTGGTAGATTGCGGATATCTTCCCCCGGCAGTTGACTACCCAATCGCCAGTCTTAGATAGTGACTCGACGGTGAAAGAGTACCAAGCCTCTTTTTCAGAGTATGGCTGAGGAACCTGCTCCAAGCGAAGTTGAATCTCCACCCCCAAGTCAGCCCCGTCGACAACTAAGGCCGTGCTGATATCAATATCCCGCAAAGTGACTTGGTCAAACGATCGAACATGAGTCTCTGAGATCTGCCATAGAGCTTCTATGGCCAAAGACATGTAGCCAGCGGCCGGGAAAATGGCCGTGCCACCAAGCTGGATAAGAAGTTAGATGGATAGTATATGAAAGATCATAGTATAAAACTCACCGTATGGTCTTTGAGCCAGGGGATGTCTCTGTCTCGTAACACATTGCGCCACACGCGTGCACCGCTGGACAAACCAGAAACTTTGCTCCCCAACAAGTCATGGCGGGGATGAGTTAGAGCCCGTTGCTCGGCGCTAGCTCTTGGTTCTGCCCAGTACCTTTTCTCATAGTTCCATTGGTATGGGGGCAGATCGACTAGCAGGCGGTAAGACTTGGGCTTGCGAAAGTTGAAGTCCGGTTTGTTCTTCACCGTGTTCACTGCTTCCAGGTTGACAGGATAATTGGCAATGAAGAGAGTTCCGGCGACGGCCAACAGCTGGTTTGCGTCATTCTTGTTGCGCACCATGGAGGGTATATAGCGATGTTGATCGAACTTGTTGGCCACACAGATCTGCTTGAAGGGTCCAGACAAAGCGGAGTGAGGCCCAATTTCTACCAAGCACTTGACATTTTTGAAGAGCGGATTCATGCAGAGATAGTGGACAGCAGTATTGAATCGAACCCGAGAACGGAGATTGACAGTCCAGTATGAGGCCAAGGGAGCCGGAGTGCTAGGGCCAAACACCTCCCCATTGACTGAAGAGATCATGTATGACCGAGGGCGACACCAGGACAGGTCATCCTCGTCAAGTAGGTGCAGGGCGTTAGCAAGCAACTGTTCGTACACAGACCCTACGGAGGCCATGTGAGGAGAATGGTAGGCCCGGCCGGTTTTCAGCTCCCGTGCAAAGATGCCAGCGCTGTCGAATAGTTTCTTAATTTCGCTAATCGGCTCAGGTAGCCCGCTGAGGGTGACACTGCTGGGAGAATTCTCGCAGGCGATACACAGCTGGTCGGGGGTGTATGACAACATGTACTTCTCAGCTTCGTCCGCTGCGAGGCCAACGGCCAGCATCGATCCCTTTGATGAATGGGCCTTGACCGCATGGCCGCGGCAGTATGCGGCAAGGATGGCCTCCGGTGCGGAAATCAAACCGGCGGCGTATGCTGCGCCAATCTCACCGGACGAGTGTCCAGCATTGACTGAGGGGTTAATGTTCCATTCGTCAAACAGATCCACCAGAGCAATTTGAATGGCAGTACACAGCGGCTGAGATATCTCCGGCTCGTTGATGGCTGTAGCGTCTGCATGGTTGATAATAAACCCCTCGAGGGTGAATGATGGTGGCGGGTTAAGTCGTGCAAGGACAGAATCCAACCTCTGCAACGTCTGATAAAATGATGGGAACTCCCTCGCTGCTTTCTGTCCCATACCTACCCATTGTGCCTATTACCGACGTCAGCATATTATTGACAGTATAGCGAGATGACGATGCCTTACACCTTGACCAGTGAAAAGAAATCCCACATCTGGTACAGACGAGAATGCAACACCAGTTTGCAAGTCCGAGCCAAAAACTTCGGCTGGCCGGTCCTCGCGGGCAACAGTAAACGCCCGGTGTCCCCAGCGTGTACGGCTCATATTGAGCGTGTATGCGAGATCAGTGAAATAGTATTCTTTCGCGACTCTGTTGATAGCTGCTGCATTTCTGGCGAGAGTAGACTTGTCATGAGCAGAAACTGTGAGTAGGAATGGACGCGAGGAGGCACGGTTATAGGATGCCTCTCGCTTAGGTTTGGCGTGCTGATACCAAGGATATAAGGAATCGACTGACTCGACAATTAAATGACCATTAGTACCACCGTATCCAAAAGACGAGACACTGGTGCGGCGAAGACCAGATTCGTTCGGCCATGGCTTGGTCTCACTGTTGACCTTGACATTCCAATCCTCCTCATGAACTGTCGGATTGTTTAGTGTTGACCTTGTCCTCATGACGAGTGACTAGGAGACCTACTAGCTGGATTCAATTGTTGGAAATGGGCGATTCCCGGAATGACAGCCGCCTCGGTCATCATTGCTGCCTTCATTACGGCAAAAATTCCACTTGCCGCTTCGCTGTGACCGATGTTTGGTTTAACCTGATGTCACGGTCAGTAATAGTTTGCTGTCGAATGCCCAAATGATGCTTACAGCTCCCAGGAGCAGTGGCTGCTCCGGAGATCGCGTGTCATTCATGGCGCTCGCAATGGCGTTGACCTCAATCGGGTCTCCCACGGGAGTGCCGGTGCCGTGCAGTTCAGCATAGGCAGTGAGGTTTGGATCGAGTCCAACTTTATCGTATGCCATGCGTACAACTGCTTCCTGGCCCTTACGACTGGGGTGAGTAATGCCCATTCCTTCAACCTTACCATTGCTAATCCTCGTGATCAGTATCTCCGTGTCGATTAGGTGAAGTGGAAAAGGCTTACGTGTTGACGGCAGAGGACCGAATCACCCCACGCACCGGATCACCGTCACGGATGGCGTCCTGCAGACGCTTCAAGTAGAGGGCACCCGCACCCTCCGCACGACCATAGCCATCAGCAGATGCATCAAAGGTATGGCAAGTAGATGTGGGCGACAGGATACCCAATTTGGCCGTGTTCATGTGCTGGTCGACAGTGAGAATTAAGTTAACGCCGCCAGTGATTGCTGCATCACAATCCCGTGCACGTAGGGCATGACAGGCGTTGTGGATCGCGTAAATTGAGGACGAGCAGGCAGTGTTGATAGTAAAACTAGGGCCCTTCAAGTTGAAAATATTGCCGACCCGGTTACTGATGATACCTGGGTCGACACCAGTGGCCGCATAGTTGTGACGAAAATCCGGGTCTCGGATCGACATTTGTTCTTTCAGTTTAGTCAGTTTGATTCATCAATGGCCTCACGAAAAACTCACGATAGTCTGAGGTGAACGATCCCACAAAGACGGCCGTGTTCGATCCAGATACGGCTTCCAAAGTGAGACCAGCATTCTCCAGACACTCATAGGACACTTCAAGAATCTTCCGCTGCTGTGGATCCAGCCACTGTGCCTCTATAGGGGTCATGTTGAAGGCGGTGGGATCGAATTCTTCGGGACTTTGATCGAGAAAGTAGCCTCCCAACACGTTGAACGAACCCGGCCGCTCGAGGTTGGAATGAAAATGGGCATCGATATTGAAACGGGATTCAGGGACTTTGGGAGTTTGTCCAGATCTTTTCTCGACCAACATCTCCCACAGAGACGAGGGAGAATCCACCGCGCCAGGCAGTCTACAGGCTGCAATGGTCAGATTCAAATTCCATGTCATGAACAAATGAAATGCTTACCCATGCCACAGATGGCAATTGGCTCGAGTACGTCTTCGCCATTGCGAGGGCTGCCAACTCGATGAGGCATATTGTCCGTGTTGGTCTCGGGTTCCGCAGGAAGTGTTTGTTTTCAAAGTAAAACTAGCTTCCTCGAGATTTGATATACAAAGAAGAGATGATTGAGAATCGAGGATGTTAAGTAGTTAATTTGAGCACTGTTGGCCCTTCCGTATTCGATATTCGACCACCAGAGATAGACATTGTTACCCGCACTAATTGGTAATATTCCTGATTCTTGTCAAAGGAACTGCTGACTTACTGTGCTCGGGAACTTGAGCTCGGTGCAGAATTGGACATGGTGTACAATGTTGCCGGAATGGCTCAAGCTCGGGCCGAATCGTCTGGCCGTGGCTCACTGAGATACCCTCTTGGATTTCAAAACATTGGCGGCTTGTGTTTTACTCGCGGCCATAACGGACCGATCGATTCACAAGCGACGAAGATGACTCGGCCGCTTTATTTCGACGTGGGGGATAAAGTGTGAGGAAGCAACAAAGGATCTTTGGCTTCATCAGACTTCTTGACCATGGATATTCACCATCTTCGACGCTACTTTTTCGTGCTAGCCTTGCTAGCAACTGTACTCCTCTGGGGGCTGAGTGCCTGGAATGGCACCGTCATGGCTCTCTTGCTGGCCGTTTACCATGGACAGATGGCCCAAGGCCTCCCCTTGCAAACACGGTATACGGGGATTCATCTTGTAGATATTCCAATTGCCTTGCTAGTGGGATTCTTCTTCCATGGTACGAATGGACAGCATATTGAATACCAAATTTTCTTACTCGATGCATATTCGGTCTTGCAGTCAGCATTTGTCTGGTTGTATATAGAAAGCTGTCGTGCAGGAGCCAAACCGAAACGGATTGCCTAGTGAGTCTTCTTTCCAGTTTTTTCCAGGCATCCCAACTCTCTAACATCTGTTCAGTCCGGTCATATTTGGATTGCTATGGCAAGCATTCGGGGGAGCTATTTCCTTTCCACTGTACTATGCAGTGCATATTGGATGGGCTCTTCATGATCAGGCAACTGGAATAGTGAGCTTTGCAGACGCTGTTGCAATACCTGTCAGTTTCCTTCTAGGCGCCATTCTCCCAGCTATCATTGGCATGCTCCCAACCTGGCTCGGCCCGGCGAGTCGGACAGCCATAGAACACCAACGGATTCTGGCCGCATGGCAGCCAGATCCAGTCTGGGTTTCCTGGATTCAACTTTCTCTCGCAGCAGTGATTCGGAGCATCTGGAAATCACCCCGTGGACCACGCGCCTCGCATCGGTTGATCTCTGGATCGTATTTGCTAGCTGCTCTCTGCTCGACTGTCACTCATGTCTATGTCATTTCGAAGGCATTATGGGCGGCGGACCTACGCCTCTGGGCAATGTATGTGCCAAACGGCTTCGCGGGAACACTGGGCACAGACGACATTCTGGTTCGGGGGCCTTGGTTATTTCTGCAGTACGATCTGATCATCATGGCGGTCTCCAGTCTCTCATGGGCGTTTGCGCTACTCTGTCATGCCTTCAAGGGAGAATCATCGTTCTCCCCTGGCAAGGTCGGGCTCATGATGACCGTCGGCGCTCTAACGATCGGACCGGGAGGGACAGTGTCACTGGCCCTGTTGGTGAGGGAGAATCAGTTGCACCAGGTCCAGTTGAAGAAATCCTGAAAGTGTTTGGGAGGATAGGTTCGGGCCGAGCGAGTGGAGAAAAGTGGATTAAAAGTGCCCACTCCCGGAGGAGGAAGTCACTCGATAATTGCAGTATGTACGTATTTGAATGAATTATAAACATACTGAGTAGGGCCGGATGGTACAAAACAGCCTCGCAGAGATTTCAATCTACAAATATGAGCTCCCTTGAAGGAACGGTTGTCGCCCTCACGGGCGCTGCATCAGGCATTGGCCTTGCCACTGCTCGTCTTCTTGCCCAACAAGGAGTACTCCTAGCCCTTGCTGATCTCAACGCTTCCCAATTAGCTAAAGTCGCTGCCGAACTGCGTCCTCTTTATCCCACTGACAAGCCGGGCAACAGATCGGTCGACCCTATTTTGGCCACGGTTCTCGATGTCCGTCGTCTGGGAGACTGCCATCGCTGGATCCATCAGACGATGGCTCACTTCAACCAACCGCTGGCTGGAGCGGCCAACCTGGCCGGGGTTTTCGGGCCGAGTATCGCACAAGAAGGTGGAGCAGTGCGCAACATCACCGACCAGGAATGTGACTTTGTCATGGATGTGAATTGTCGAGGATTGATGAACTGCCTGCGAGCGGAGCTGCCATTCATGAAGACCGGCTCCCAGGGACATGGCGGGGGAAGCATTGTGAACGCGGCCAGCATTGCGGGTATTGTAGGAGTACAGAACAATGGACCATACGTGGCCAGTAAACATGCCGTCGTTGGCCTGACACGAACCGTGGCAAAAGAAGAGGGAATTAGGGCAATCCGGGTGAATTCTATTGCTCCGTAAGTGGCTTCACTCTCTCTAGTGCATGTTGGACAAGTAAGTTATGATGCTCATGACGAACAGTGGAATTATCGCAACGCCCATGATCAGCGCCATTGAACAGTGCGTCGGAACAAGTGAACTGTTTGGTGCAGGGGACCCAGGAGCACTCGCTAGAAAGGGCGATCCAACCGAAGTGGCAGAGGTGGTGGTGTTTTTACTCGACCAGAAAAGCAGCTTCGTAAATGGAGTTGTTATCCCGGTGGATGGGGGATGGACGTGTTAGCATACTCGGAGATTGTTGATAGTACTTGTCTGCAGTTAGAGAACTTGGCTTGAGTGAAATTGAGTATAGAGAAGTACAAAATGAACGAGTAAAGTATTGTTTCTATTAACACAAATGTTTCTTTTCTAAGAAGAAAGGTTATGGGTGATGCACATGCAGTCTTCCTATCTCACTAAGCTACCTACTTGTAGTTACATGAACAGTAAAGTATGGAGGTGACAACTATTCATAGCCATCTGACAACCCCGGAAACCTTGCTCCTATACCATTTGGACTTTGTTCATTCCAGGATTTGTACCCACTACAGGACGGCTAGTAAGCAAACTCCTGGCCAACAAGCTTCTCGCTTAAATGCCAAAGTTTCTTTGCTTCCAGGCTGCTGGTGGCCCATGGCTTGATCGTGTCTGCTAGAGGATTACCGATCCGAGAATCTATCAGATACGCACCGTTGTGGGCTATTCAAATACTTAGTTTCTTATCCAGTCCGTCAAAAAGGGATTGGAGGAATCCACTTTACCATTCAGACCCGGATCAAACGCTGCGTAAACGTGTGTCGCTACACCTTGATCGAGCGTCTTTACCTTGAATTCTCCCCAGCCTTCACTGTTTCCCAAAGATTTATCGGCGGCACCTATGCCAGTAAGTATAATAAAAAAAAAAATGATGGATGAGTATGTTTGATACTTACGCAGTCCATCAAAATCCGTTTCCATATTTAAGTGGTTGGCGAGATTGGTCCAGATCACACCAGGATGAAGACTAAAGGAGAGAAGATTGTGCTTGATGCCAAGTTTTTCCGCGAGTGAGATGGACATCAACATGTTGGCAGTTTTGGACTGACCATAACCATACCATTTGTTGTAACTCTTCCCGTCCTGAGTGATTTTGAGTCAGTGACCAGTACATGTGGAAAGGAAGTTCAAGCTCCATATCTTACATCAAAATTGTAGTCATCAAACCGGAAGGGATTAAGGCGATGGCCGTCGCTGCTCACCATGACCACACGGGGGCTCTTGGAGGCCAGAATCTTCTCGATGATGAGATTGGTAAACAGAAAAGGGCCGAGATGGTTAGTCGCCAGTTGGGATTCAAAGCCATCGTCAGTGACTTTGTACTCCGGAGCCATGATCCCCGCATTGTTGACCAGCACGTCAATGACGGGGACATCATCCCAGGAGTTGACCTCATCCGCCGCCTGGCGGACATTTCTGAATAATCCGAGATCCAATTGGAGGGTGCGAGTCTTCACGGTTGGTTGAGCAGCGCTGACCTCGTTGGCCGTCTGCTGGGCTTTTTCTGGGTTGCGGGCCGCGAGAATGAGGCACGATGGGCCTGCCTTGGCGATGGCCTGGATAAAATATCCGCCTAGGGAACCCGGAGAGATACCGGTGACCAGAACGACTTTGTCTTTGATGAGGTCGGCGTAGTCGTTGACCAGCTGAGTGGCCGTGGTGTCAGCGCCGTACGGAGCCATGGTTGACGGTCAACAAAATCACTTGTAAGGGTCAGGGGAGAGGGAAAAAAAAAAAGCAACTTTGATGCGATATACTAGGAGCTCAATAGCTTATTTATAAAAACAAAAAGCAACAGCAGAGCATCGGCGGAGTGGAGATGGTGGTCAGTTTATAAAACCTTTTGGACGGACCCTTGTCGGTCATCCCGGTCACCACACCGGCATACCAAGACGAGTATAGATCGGTTTGTGTTGATTTGTGCCGGAGAAAAACCACATTCGGTCCGCTCAGTCCGGCAGGGAAGACTCTGGTTCCGATACCTAGGAATACAAAGTAATATACGACGGGGTATTAATTCTATCTACGACAGGCTGCAGTAACTCACCACGGAGTATGTATGTACGGAGCATGTAGGAGTATGTAAGAGTACATGGGAATGGGTGGATTACTGATAACTAGGGTTACCTGCCTACCCCGCCCGGCACCGCCACATCGTTCAATCAAGGTACATATGTATGTAGGTACTAGTGCTATCTTGCCATTGAAAAGTCTTTTTGGTAAGCACAGGGCTTGATTCGATGTTGAGTGATGTGATGCACACGGTCCAATCAGTTCATCACCGCCGCCGGGACCACCTTGGATTGTCTCGTCTCCACGGTCAATCCCTTCTCGTGGACAATAATCCGACCATTGCTTACAAATGTGCTGTTCTCGATTTCCTTGAGGGCAGGATCGGCGACCACAAAGGAATGTGCCCCAGCTAGTCCGGAGTCAATCAGTACCATGAGCAACTATTTCGGTCCGCGAGCCCCGACGAGAAGAAACGGCCCAACTTACTTGCGTACCCAAAGGGCACCGTGGCCATGTCTGGCTTGAACTCAAAGATCTTTTTGACATCGTCAGCCATTCGGATGACCCCCTTGTAGCGGAAGTCGATGGAATGTCCTTGTTCGGTTCTGTCAAGAGTGGTCAGTAACCGTTTCCCGGGATTTCGTAGGGCGCTTGCCCAACATAACATGTCGAATGGGGTGGCCTACCGGGCAATTCCTTTCAGATTAATCCGGGCGTGTTGACCATCTGGGTCAAAGGAGAGCCAGTCAGCGCCCCAGTTGACGTTGGCCTTGAATGCGGGCTCGAAGCCAGGGACTGTTTCAATGGTTCCGGTCGGGGTCCCCTAATATTGCCAGTCAGTCAGAATACTTTGAGAGAAATGCCGTATTACACCAATTCTCGCTCGCTCACAAAGTGTGTCACTGTTGATCCATTGTGGATAACACCTATGGAGTATCTCAGTCAGCCCGTGGCTCGGTGGAGAAACAAACAATTCACGACAGACCTAATGGGTTCACATCGCCAATGTTGACCTTGGTGATGAGTGCGGGAACGAGGGTGGGAAATCCAGACTGTTCGGTGGCCATGGTCGGTGCTGCTTTTGGAATTGAATGTTCTTGATACTCGAAACCCGTTGTATTATGATAATGACGATAATGGATGCTACCTGGATTTCTGCTCGAGATAACGGGCTTTATAACCTTTCTATCTACTTGGTATAGTGAAATTTCCACCTTGATGGTCGGACCGAATGCACCGACAATAGAAGCAGTCCGAGAAACATGGACAAAATCGGCATGCTTACTCTTCGCGTGATGCTTACATCGGACTAGGTGATTTTCTTCGCAGCTTGGCTACCAGGCATCGCCACTTTCTCTCTGTCTGACCACTGTTCAGAATCCAAAACTACTTCATCCCGCATCCAATTCAGTCCGAGATAGGTACTTCCCGGTCCGCCCAAAATTATCCCCCCGGCCAGGATGGCCAGCAGCTGTCTCTGGTTCAGTCTCCTGCCGACCGCTGTCAGGATTGTCTGCAATTGCAAGACTGCAACCAAGATCACCACCGCGTATCCGAAAACCTGATCCCAAATAAAGAAGCTTCGTATGCCATCGCCAACCGTCGCTCCCCGGACGATGGCCACCGGGGGAATTGCTAGGGAAGCCGGGTGAAGAGCCAAGAGCGCGTGCGGGGCCCAGAGAGCTGGGAAAAGCACGGTGGTAAGGCTCATACTTATCAACCCCAAGTGGACAGCCAGGCTAAAGAACAAGGAGACACCGTTGACAATGCGAATTGTCACGAGGCGTTGCTCACACGGCTCACGGCTCTGAGATCTCGGCACTATGGCCTCGAGACCCTCGTGGATCAAGAACACGCCGATGGGGAAGATGTTCCAGGCAACCAGTGCCAATTGCTTGGAATCATGGGAAATCACAGTTGGTGATGGCAGACACATGCTCACAGCAGTGAGAATATAGCCGATTGCCATGCTAGGAATGACCAGCAGTGCCGACCGGCTTGATGGCATCGAAGCATGCTGTAGATCTGCCAGGGAGCGACACTGGCTGATTAATGGAGTCGCCGAAATGTACCAAAGAGCCCAATAGGGACCAGTAGTTGCGATCGCCATCATCTGAAAGGAGAGAAGCCATAACATTGTTCTGTTGCCGGTGTAAGCCATTGCTCACAACCCATTCCACAAACCAAATTTAGTAGCAGATGCATACCGGAACGGAGTGCCTCGGGGCTGGCCTTGCCGCAGACTATCGACATACATGCCAGTCAAGACGCTCAGGAACTGAGACAGAAAATAGATACCTATTGCAGAGGTAGCCGGGTGAGATCCATCCACCGCCTCCCAGAAGAAGACGATGAGGATGTCGAGCAGATAATCGACGGGCCAGTAAATTCCGGTAATTGATGTACGTAAGAAAGAGTCTGTTCCCGGCAGAACATACCCATCTTTGGAGTGCATGGCATGGAGAAGATGGGTCAGGGTGCCGTCAGCAATAGTCCGGCCCCATGTATGATAAACGCCCAAGGCGGCCAGGGCATACAGGAACAGCTTCAGCACGCGGAAGTTCATCATGGCAGGATGTGAAAGGAATTGGATGTAATAGACAGGAAAATTGATTACCGGAAATCAAGGGCGATTTACACTTCACTTTTATGCCTAGTGATGCCAAATGAGCCTGCTATAACTAATAAAAAAGAAAAGAATACACCATTCGGACCGAACACCCCGAGCGTCGGTCAGGGGTTCCTAGAGCAGAGAGTATAAACATATCGAAGGAGAGCCTCCAGCTGAGGGAACTTAGTTGGAAAACGCAAGGTACCACCGTCCAGGCCAATCATGCTGAGCCTCTTGTGTGCACTAACCCTGGTTACCCGGACTCTGGCCATAGTTGGTGCTCAAGTCGGTGCCGATGGTATAACAAACTTGATTGGCAATTCCTTCGGCCTACCAGGGACTAATGCAACCTACGACTATATTGTGAATCCCTCCCCACCTCTCCTTCGAGCCTCGGGTGGACATTATTGCTAACAGGCATGTTAGGTCATTGGGGGAGGGACTGCTGGGAATGCCATCGCGGCCCGACTGGCCCTCGCCAATCATTCTGTCGCCGTTGTAGAGACCGGTACCTTTTATGAGATTGTCAATTCGAATCGTACCCAGGTCCCCGGATACGACTTTTATTCGGCTCTCAACAGTGTGGGCTCAAATAAAGGTCAATCTCTTACCGAATTCTCCCTGGAAACAGAGCCACAAGTGGTAAGTCCTTGAAGCCTTTCGATAACAGTGACTATACTCAACCCGAAATAGGGATACAATGGCCGTAAGGTGGTTTATGTTGCTGGACAGACATTCGGCGGCAGCTCCGCATCCAACTACATGGGATATGCTCGAGCCACCGTCGGCACATTCGATAAATGGACGAAGCTTACGGGCGATGATTTTTGGACCTGGGACAATGTGTTTCCAGCATACAAGAAGAGCTGCCATTTTACTCCGCCAAACTATCAAAAGATCGACCGCAAAGCTAATATCAGCTACGATGCCGGCGCGTTTGATAGCACTGGCGGTCCCTTGGAGGTCTCGTATGGCAATTACCAAGGCCCTTATGGACCGTATTTTGATGAGGCAATGGAAAGGGCAGGGATTCCACGACGTGAAGGATTGAACAGCGGAACGCTCCTAGGCTATGCCACTATCACCGCTGCGATTGATCCTGAGACTGCTACTCGCAGCTCCTCCGAAACTTCATTCTTGCAACTCGCCTCACGGAACTCCAACATCAAGATCTATCCACAGACCCTGGCTAAGCGGATCATCTTCGATGAGCAGAAGCGTGCCACGGGTGTTGAAGTTCAGACCAACTCAGTGACCAACAGCTTCACGTATCATCTGTCAGCTACAAAGGAAGTTATTCTATCCGCGGGAGTTGTAAGTAAACAGTGCACTCTATTCCAGAGCCGAAACTAACTATTTCAGTGGCATTCCCCGCAATTGCTCATGGTTTCAGGGATTGGGCCGGCAGAAACACTTCAGAAGCATGGTATTTCTGTTGTCAATGATCTACCAGGTGTTGGTCAGAATGAATGGGTAAGGTCTTCGTCGGAATCCAAGATGCTTGTACTCATATAACGCAGGATCAACCGTGGATGGAACTTTCTTTCAAAGTCAACGTTACTACCGGCACACAACTCCAGGCTGGGAATGAGGAAGTCTCCGCAGAGCTGGTCGAACAATATCTCACCAACCAAACTGGTCTGCTAGCCAGCATTGGCGGAGGCCAAGCCCTGGGTATGTTTATGACACGTACTTTACGACCAGAAGACGTTCTTACAGTCGGCAGCATTTGAGAAATTTCCCCAGCTCTACCACCAGCAGTTCAGCAATAAGACCCGTAAGTTCCTGGATACGTTCCCGGATGACTGGCCCGAGGTCAATTACCTAAGTCTGGAATACGGCGACAATCCTCCTGGTCTCGGCCCCGATGATAACTATATCACACTTGGCTCCGCACTGTCTACCACCTCGTCGCGTGGCAATATCACCATCAAGAGTGCTGATATGGCCGATGGACCGATTATCAGTCCCAACTGGTTGCTGGACCAAGGCGACCAAGAGCAAGCAATCGCCGCCTTGCAACGCATCCGTGAGATTGCATTCAACAGCACGATCGTCCAGTCTGAGTATCGACCAGGGTCGAATGTTACCTCACGTGAAGATATCCTGGAATGGCTCAAAGAGAATATGAGTTTGATCTACCACGGCGCTTCGACCTGTCAGTGTTCTCTCCCATCCATAAATGTACATTGTGCTGATATTGATACGTATTAGGCAAAATGGGACCCAAAGCCGATAAATCAACCGTCGTGGATTCTAGGTCTCGGGTCCATGGTGTCGAGGGCCTCCGTGTAGTCGATGCCAGTGCACTGCCATTCTTACCCCCCGGTTTTCCTATGGCCACCGTGTGTAAGTACACCCATATTCAGGGCGCAAAGCAATTGGGTAAATTGTATTAATGCTGGTTATATCACAGACATGCTTGCTGAAAGGATTTCCGAGAGTATTCTGGAAGGAAACTGATTGAATGATGGGTACTCGACTGGACCATTGACCCTGTCTTATATAGTTGCTTGTTAACTTGACTCGCCTTCGCGGCTTGCGATTATTTGGTATCCTACCTATTTCAAAGCCTAGATTTTGTCATAATTCCACCTTTTCCGATCATGTCCTTGGGACTGATCATTCTTTCACTTCTCCGCTCTTCGATCCTATCGTCTAAGCTCGTTTGCTTGGCATGCTCTATAAGCTATGCTGGGACCCTGTGGTGGTTGTGTTGTATCGCACGCATCACCCTCCAGAACCGACAACGTAGCCTCCCAGCTCGCGGAAACACTGGATAGTATGCCAAACACCCCAACGCCAACCCGTTGGCATTGGAACTCATAGGGATAAGAGGCTGCAGACCTGCTAGCCTCAGGTCCATGGAATATGGTCTGTCATAGCTTTAGGAATCGGAGCCTCAGTATGGACAATAAATTTGATTAAATTATAACAATATATGCTGAGGTCCTAGGCTCTCAGGCTAGTATACGTACATATATATATATATATTATTATTATTACAACTCTGATAGTGACACTGCAGGTTTGTTTGTTAGTTAACGTAATCCTATAGGAGCGAAAACCTAACTAGTTATGTGTAATTATGTGGTGATGAATAGAGGTGATCATCTAGGGATTAAGTACTTCGCGGGCTACACAGTGTCAGCAGAACGTAAGCTCTGTTCTACCCAAAATCTCTACATGCTGCTGAAGTGTTTCCATAGATTGCACCTGGAGCCGGTGGGAATGTGCTCCTCATAAAAGGATATCCTAATATGCAACACAGAGCAATCAATGTGATATGGAGCTAGCTAGAAGACAGCATAGACACCCTGCTTCCTATTCAACGACATACTACGCTACTGTAGCTGATGAAAGAACACATTGGCAAGAAAGTTAAGCTGTGACCCATGGAGATTTAGTTGGACACATCAAGCTCCTTGATTATTGTCAATCCACCGTTCCACTAGTGCTGCATTATGTAAAGGGCTGAAGCCTTGCTATCTAATATATAGATATGTACAAAAGAACTCGTTGGAGAAAGGAAGAATCGTTAGTATGGCGAGCGATGAATTTCGGGCATGTCCTCGTGATCAGGTGACCAGAGGCCACCTGACTTCGAGGTGGTTCTGTGAATAGCCCTCAATTGAGAATCATTCATGATTCAAGGTGCCTTTCGGGCCTAGCCCGTTACACATTATCTTTTTTTTTTTTTTGTTCATTCTTTCTTTTTTGTTTGTTTGTTCCTACGGAGTATATAATTGCACAGTATACTGTATATAGATCAAGATAAGATTAGGGTTGCGGTAACTATATATTTATATTCTTATTTAACGGTCTTTGTTCTATATCTGCCTCAAAATAATCTAATAGCTTAAAGTTAAATCGGCCCTTACTTTCTTGTATTATATTATTACTATTATTTCATTTAATAATTCATAGTAAATGGCTTTTCATTTTAGATTTCACTCTTTA
Organism: Bertia moriformis; assembly: GCA_025802115.2. Lineage (NCBI taxonomy): Eukaryota > Fungi > Ascomycota > Sordariomycetes > Coronophorales > Bertiaceae > Bertia > Bertia moriformis. The sequence goes on from JAOYNC020121254.1 coordinate 21,884, forward strand.
CTACTACTATCTCACCTTGCTCTTTTAGGCGTACTCGCCTTGCATCTCAGTGCAGCACCCCATACCTCAAGGTGACGGGACGTCTAAATTTAATAGTTAATAATAATAATATTATTAAAAGTAAGAACTAAGATGAAATGCGGTATGTATAAACCAAAATAGCTACAACCACACCGATAAAATATTTAATGAGTTGCCAGGGATATGTCGTTCCTTTCTCCCTGGATGATATATCTATTCTTTCGCCTTCCTCTTCGTCTATCCACTTCACCCGACCTTTAAACATGTCCTTACCGACAGGCACATAGTCCAGTTTTGGGGCGCGCTGGATCAACTCGGCCATCTGGTTGGTCAGCTTATAGTCTGGCTGATATGGAAGGATCCACGTCGCCAGGCCCTTGAACAGAATGTTATCCCACGCTTGCACTCGAGTGATCAATGAGGACAGTGCCATGATATCTTTCATTCGCCCCTCTCTCTCTCGCTGATAATTGGCAAATGTTTTGGCCAGAGTCGCCCGGCTAACCTTGGCACCAGCATGAGAAGCCAGAGTGCGTTGGAGATGATTACATAGTACCGCGGTCGACTCCATGGTCGAATTACCTCCAAGTGCAATGTTCGGAGTCACCTTATGGACAGAATCCCCGACCAGTACGATGCGTTCGTGCGACCAATGCTGCAGCACTCCTTCTTCGAGCGAGATCAGTGATCCTCGGATGCGTTTCTTCCAGAGTTCCCCAAACACGAGTGTCTCACAGAGTGGGTGGCTGGCCACGCTAGCAGCCAAAGTCTCGGCGTCTTCGTCGGTGTACCGTTGGCGATGCGGCCAGGTGAAGGGCTGTTTAAGGCGAAAGAAGACGAAGAAGAATGTTTTGTCTGGTTGTGTAAGGAATAGAAACGAATAGCGGTCGTTATGAACGACCATCATGTCTCGCTCGCCCAGTTCAGGCGTCGCGGGAGCCACTCCCACCAGGCATTTCCATGAGGTTACAATCGCTATACCATCATCAGCTGTAATGCAAGGGACCAAGAATGAGGAAAGTTACATACAAGTCTTCTCCTTAGCAGTTATCGGTCGCGGAAATTGCTGGTTGGCAAACTCCCACATTCGACTGCGCACAATGCTATGCACTCCATCGCAGCCCAGCACCATATCTCCCTTTTCAACCGTCCCGTCCTCCAAAATGACCTCAATTCCGTCATATTTTTGGACGAGATCTTGCACACGACAGCCGAGGCGGATCAACGATTTGTCTGGGAGCTGGTCATAAAGAATTCGCAGCAATTCCCTGCGCTCGAGGAGAAGAATGTCTTGACCGTGGCTGAAGGATAAATTACACCGGTCAAAAATGGACATAAATTAAAGCGAGCCCTGCGGGAAGACAGGTAAATACGTACTTTTCCCGAACCAGATCAAAAAACCGACTGTCCGAAATCACCCTTCCATCTGGATTCCTCGTGATAAAATGCTGGCAGGGTCGACAGCTTGCTTTTGCTTTCTCCAGGCAGCCAATCTGGTGGAGAATGCGAGCCCCCTGTGGATATATGGCGATGCTCGCGCCAACAGGTGGCGCAGCTTCGCAGGATCTTTCGAGCACCACATGACTGATTCCAGCTTTTTGAAGCGCGTGGGATGCCGTGAGGCCGGCAATACCACCTCCCACTATTATGGCTCGAAAGCTGCTATTGTCCTGCATGGTTGGATTTTTACCCAGTGGTGCTAAGCGATGGAGATGAAAAACCAGAAGGAGGTATAAATCAGAAAGTCTCCACTGCTTTCGACGGTCTATCTCCTGTATATGATTGCATTTCGGACCGACTGAGGCGTACTTAGTATTGGCCCATACATTGCCTTGTTGCTCTCGGAAGGAGACTGCATATCTTGGTCGGGCCGGCCTGAAATTTCCCCAAAGATATACCTACTGCATGTAATCTTGGCTGGTTAGAGAAGGAATTAGGAAGCTATGCAATTAAGTCTTACGGGCCGGTCGATACCCATACTGACGACAATCATGGGAATATCACTTGGTCATTGACGACTCGGCCCGAATTCCCCGATTTCTTTGTCAGGAGAAACTGCAGTTTTCAGTTAATTATCAAAGGAAAAATAGAAGTTGTGAGTGGGTGGCTCGACTGATAGAAAATGTTAGAATACAATGTGGGAGATAGGGCAATGCAACCATCACAACATAACTAAATATTCTATTATCCCTAGACCAAGACTAAAAGTGCATGAAGCGTGGTATCTAGTATATACTAGTGGAAATATTCTCGAATAGGACGAATTTCAAGTAGCATTTCTCTCCAGATACTCGAACTTATTACCAGAGACAGCATTAACCATAACGAATCATTTACCCCCCCGCAGTCTCAACCTTCCGTTTCTCCAAGTATTCGTCAACGAACCCACAAAAGTCCTCTGGCTTGTAAGGCTGTAAAATTTCAAAAAGCATGTTGCTTTTGCGTCGGCTTTCCAGACCCAGGTCGTGGAACAACGTATCGACATACTAATAGTAGCCATTAGTATGCACACGAGATGGATTAATATTCATATGGTGAGAAAGACATACGGGAAGGAATTCATAAAGCGAGTACGGAAACTTGTGGCCTTGAGTGAGATATCTCTTGCGTGTCCAAGCGTTCCACAATGACACCTCGCGCGCCATCTCGTCAAGGCTAGGGAGCTCCAGCTCCCCCAGAAGATACAGGATGCTCCAGAACGATTGCACCTCAGACAACAGGGGCGTTTGGACGGTATGTATCTGGCCTAAAATGGCAATGGACCGATCGCCCTTCTGTGCTAAAGAAATGGGAATTGCGCGGCGGTAAAGACGCCAGTAACGGCTGGATGTAGCTGGGACTGCATGTTTCAAAACCGGGGGTGTCGCAAGCAAAGGGAGACACTGGTCGACAAGCTTCTCAGCCTCGGAGTCATATTGCTTCCATTTGATGCTGTCGTCCGAGACGGAGGGAGAGTCAACGGGCAAACCTAGCTCGGCTTTGGTTTCCGCGTCGAACATGCCAAAATGGTCGCCCCAACCGGTGCACAGAACCAGGCAGTCCGCCTGCAAATAATCACCAGATGAGAGCTCGAGCTGATCTTCCTTGACACTCTCCACTGTTTCACGACGGATTTCGAGATTGGGACTATGGAGAGTGGGCCAGAAGTCAGGGAGGGTGACTACCCCCAGGCCGGAGTTTGCCCAAAAAACACTAGTCAAGTTAGCTAGGCCCCCGGTCAGGAATAGTACAAAGAAAATAGAGGCCACACTACCTCTGTCGATCGATTTCAGGTCTCAACATCTCCACATGATCTCCATCCGAGTAGCCTGCGTGGGAGTTGCTGAGATAAGCGAGGAAATCCCAGAATCGCCCAACACACCAGCGCCCTGGTGCGGTTCGCTGGAGTGCCCAATACAGCGCTCCACGGGTGTTCAGGATGGAGGGGCTCAGGTACGTCATGAGCCTAGTGGAAGCCACTGCTATTGAGTTCATGGACCCCAGGATCTTGTACGGCAGAATAGCGAGGGGACCAGCCCCTTCGCGTCGGATGATCCACGTAACCTTCTTGCCCATCGACAGCAGGAGGTAGACGGCATCGTAGGCGGATTTGGCCGCCCCCACTACCACGACGTGCTTTGTAGTCGCCTGCGACAGCATGGAATACGAGCTTCCCAGGTCTCTGGAGTGTATGAGCGGTATGGTCATGCCGGATGTGTGGTAGTTGGGCATATATGGTATTGAAGTCACGCCGGTGCAAACCAGTAACTTTTCGGTTTCGACGGCTTTGGTCGAGTCCTTGAATGTCAGGCGCCATCCAGTTCCGCAGCGAGCTGCATTTACGACGAACGTGTTGAAGCGGATGCGACGCAGCAGGTCGTGGTCGTCAGCATATTTCTGGAGATAGGAGTGGATCATGTCGCCAGTAACTCGTTCATCCTTGGTATTTCCTCCATTCGGTTGCATGGGCGTGTCAGTGTAGTTGAATAGCTATAACATCCTTCAGCATTCACTCGCCCCATGGTAAGCATTAAACCTACACCAATTTTGACCTGGGCAACTAGGTTGGGATACACTCTGTCCCGACTCCAGACACCACCCACGGTGCTATCACTATCAAAGATCATGAGGTCGGCCATAGGTCGCAGACGAAGGTAATTCCTGGCAGCAGCCAGACCGTACCATCCTAAAAGGTATCTCGATTAGGATCTTTCAATAAATCATCACGAGGACTTCATACCTGCACCAACAATGGCGACTTCGAGTTTGCGCGTCTGATTTGGCGTCATCTACAATTTGCAATGTCCGAGACCAAAGCTGAAGGGACATAGACCCGAATATCTTATTCATAACTAGTGCAGCAACTAAGCGGCTATTAAATGTTGAACAAACCAGAAGGATGTAGAGTCTGTCTTTTGATTGATATTCCCAATGATCGGGGAGCCTGTTTGTCGGCTTCGGGGTGCTCGGGCCGAGAAAATAAATTGAACCCAGGCTGGAAGGATTTTGATGTGAACAAAGTTTTGAGAAATGAGAATGGAAAGGAGTCGGATGAGCTGCTTAATTATAACTTGGTTCCCCAACTAGCTGAGATTACAGGGTGCTGAGTATAAGCCATGGGAACAAGAAAAAGAAATACTAGCCAATGAGTGTGCAATATCAACTTCAATCCATCTCTGAATGTTCTTTGTGCTGTCCACTACCAGGATGAAAATAGACCTCGCCCTCACCCGTGGGTAACCCTCGGAGGGTCACCCTAATACCCTCATTTTGAGGGTTGAGGGTCTGGCTCTCTTACCCGCAGTGAGGGTCCAGGTCAGGTCTTGTTGACTTCCGTAACGTATTTCACCGCCGAGTGGTCCACCCGCCACCACTATATATTTTTGAAGGAGATTTTTTCAACCAAAACGCCGTTATATTCAAAGATCTATTTAGCAGGGCATGCATTTGCCTTATGTCCTATATCCTTACACTTTCCACATGTCGGTAATCGCCGTCTAGCTGGCTGTGTAGCTGGTTGAACTGGCTGTGCTGGCTGAGCCGGGGGTTTTTGAACCAGCTGAATTGGTGGAATAGGCTGCTGTATTAGCTGCAAGGCCTCTTCCACAGTTAAGCCATCTTCATGTGGTATCTGCTAATTCGAACGTTCACTCTTTTTCCGCTTTTTCTCATTCATGGTGCGTAGATCAGCATTTTCCTTTGTTAATAGCACAGCGCTATTGTTGACTACTATGCTCGGTACGCTGTCATGGGCACTATTCGGAGTGAATGGAGGGAGAACTCTGATTCTAAATATCTATCTATCATATGGCCTTTTTATACATATTCTGGCGGCCATCAAATAAGCGCAAAAGGGAAGGTCGTTGCGAAGAAGACAAAGGCGTGCGATGTGCATACTATGAGTATACACTAGTCTATATTGATATAGCTGCCTGGAACATCAAAATTAGCACCCACAAAAAACACGTCTTCTTCACGCGTTTATCGACTGATAGGGGCCT
>JAOYNC020121348.1:0-26339 GCA_025802115.2 Bertia moriformis
GGCGGCGGCGGCGGCGGCAGCGCGGCCGGGATGGACGAGGCGTTGGGCGGCTGCGGGGTGCCCGGCTTTACCGACGGCTGCAGCGGTGTGGCGACGGGCGGGTGGGGCACCAGAGCCGGGGCCTGACGAGGCGGAGGCGGGGCAGCGACGGTGGCCGGCAGCTCGGCGGGTGAAGCAGGCGGGGGAGCCTGAATCGATTTGATCTGGGCCGGGCCGGGAGCGTTCGAGGCGGGGGCCGGCTGGCGATTCTGGGCCTGGGTTTGACTCTGAGCCTGACTCTGAGCCTGAGCCTGGGCCTGGGCCTGGGCCTGGGCCTGAGCCTGGGTCTGGAGCTGGGCCGGCTGCGGCGGCTGCGGGGGCTGCTGCTGCGACTGCTGCTTCGCGCCACGATGAGAGAAGTTGAATCCTTGAGCCCGCATCTCGGTACCGATCCGGCCCTCCTGGATCTCCAGCACCAGCCAGCCGTATGTGGCATCGGCTAAGTTGAAGTTCCACATGTTCTTAAAGGCTGATTCGTCGACCTGGCCTGGGCTGGATATGGCCTGCTGCTGCTGCTTCTCCGACATGGCGGTGCCCGGCGCCACAGCCGGGGCCGGTCCGCCAAACGGATTCCCGCCCGACGCCGTCGACGGCATCTTCTCCACGATGGCCAGGGCGCTGCGCAGCAGGTTCTGCTGCGCCTCATTCTGCTGAATTGCCGGTTCTACCTCGCCCTTGACCGTGTCCCAGACGTCGCTAAACGAGGCGCGGGAGGCGGCCAGCTTGCCGCGGTAGTGGTCCAGGGTCGGGTTCACGCTGAACTCGTTGTACGAGCTGCCGTACCGGAAGTGGAGCCCGGCCGAGATGGAGAAGTCGGCCTTGACGGTGACCGAGAGCTGGTTCAGGATGCCCTCGCGGGCGGGCGAGGCGTGCGTGACGAAGACGCGGGTCTCGGTCGGGTCGTAGACCCGGTTTGCGGTGTCGACGAGCTCGCCCATCTGCAGCAGGGTGGTCCACATGGTGCCCTGGCCGCCGGCGATGGTGGTGCGGCCCTCGCCGTTGTCGAACAGCTTGTGCATGACGACGGCGCCGCCGAGGCCGAGCAGGCGCAGCTTGACGCCGCCCATCTCCAGGAGCATGGACCGGGCCTCGTCGATGACGTGCAGGTTGTGGACCTTGTACTCGCCCGAGCGGAACTTCTCGAGCACGCGGACATCCTCGCAGGCGCCCCACACGGTGTAGACGGGCACGTCGAGCTTGACGTCGCCGCGGAAGAGGAGCGGGAGGTCGGACAGGGGCAGCTCGCTGGGCTGGAACCGGCCCTTGACGGGGGCCGGCCCGCTGGCCGCGATCGCCTTCTTGACCGGCTCCGAGATGAGGGGCGAGTATTGGGCGACATGCTTGAGGGTTCTGGGTACCGATTAGCACGGGGGGGCAATAATTGGATGGGGGGATCGATGTATCGATCGACATGACTTACTTCTCCGCGATCCGGTCCAGCGAGGTGTCGTCGTAGAAGCCAAAGTCGCCCGTGTGGATAATATGGTCGGCGCGAGCCTGCTTGGCGAGATCATTGAGAGACCTGAGGTGGCCTGCGCCTCATGTCAGGAGTCCATTCCCTCATTACAACGGTTTCAAGGTCTATCTTTTTTGGGGGTTGCAGGCGACATACCTCGGACGTCGGCGACGCAGAGGACCCGGATCGGCCCGGTCTGGATGATTCGGCCCTGGTTGGGGAGCAGGGGCATGGCGCCCTGAGGACCCTGCGGACCCTGTGGACCCTGTGGAATTGGCGCGGCCCCATTTGGCATGTAGCCCTGGGTGAAGTGGCGAGGCTGAGCAAGATTAGCTCACAGCGATGGCGCCAGCATCACCACCACCACGCCGGGCCGGCTACGTGAGGGCTCCGCCGGAGGTGGAGGGGGGAGGGGAACGGAGGCGCCGATCAAGACCGGCGAAGCGGAGCCGGCAGGAGGAGCAGGAGCAGGAGGAGGAGGGGCAGGAGGAGGAGCAGGAGGAGAATGTTGAGCGCGAGTGAGACTTACCGCAACCATATTCATACTCTAAACTCGCAGTTTTCGTTCTCTTCGCTGCTGTTGCTGCTGCTGCTGCGCGGGCGCGGCGTCGGCGGCTGCTGCTGGGCGGGGGGGCTCGGGAAAGAGTGTGAGGCAGAAAGATCCAAGGGAGCGGGAGGCAGGGGAGGCCACTCGTCAGGTAGGAAAGAAGGAAGAGGAAAAAAAAGAGAAAAAAAAGGCGAGTCGCGCGTGTTTTTGCGCACCCCTACCCGAAATCCGTTGCACGCACAAACCGGATATCAAAAGAGGGCGGGGGATCAAGGAACGAAGGAACCGAAAAAAAGAAGGACTCGGGCGGAGAGAATTATCCCAACAGGGGGGCAGGTCCAGGCAGGAAGCGGGATAGATTTCGAAGGGGGAAGAAGGGAAGAGTTGTGACGAGGGAGGTGGTGCTTGCTGATGGTGATTGAGAGTGTGCGGCGGCTTTGCTGGGTGCAGCTTGCTTGCGGGCAACTCGGCCAAGTTTGGTGGCCTTGGGAGACCAGGTCGGGCAGGCAGGCAAGCTGGCTGGCCCAGCTGGCTTGTGAGTGAGAGGGCGGGAGGGGCCGGGTCACGTGACTCGGCAACGTCGCGAAAAAAGATTGGCCGAGGGGCGCCGAGAGGGGGCCAATCCAATTGAGAGGTGGAAAATGGAAACCGGCCGGCTCTCTGATAATCGAGCAATGGCGTCGTATTGAAGTGGCAAGCGCAAGCCAGCCAGTTCTTTCACGCGTGGCCCGACGCAAGACGTTGTTCCCATTCCTATATCCAAGTGTCTGACCACAGCCCTGGGATCTTGACGATCGGGAGAGTGTCTTGAGGCAGGGGCAGTGGCGTGTGTGTGCATCTGACCCCATTTTTAGTGCAGATGCCGGTCGACAGGGCCTGCGTGTGTAGTACCGCCGGCAGACGCAGCAGATGGCATGATGGAAGATCGCTCGGCCGGAGCTACTCGGCCGGAGCTACTCGATCGGTACCGGAGGACGGTCGAGTATCTTGCCAATTGACCGCATCATCTTTTGCAACGAGGGCACCCGTAGCCTCAATCGACAAATTGCTTGCTCGGTCGGCGCGACTATGATACCCAGGTCCGAGCATCATCCTGCCTGCGAAAGCTCACGGTTCGGCAGCTACCGATCCGATCCCGATCCGATCTGATCCAGCCGAGCGGCAATAGCGGCCGGCGCCTGAATTGTGGCTGGAGACCAATGCCGGGAGCCCGCTGCCTAACGGCCGTCTTGCAGGTAGCCGCGGTCATCGACTCTCTATCTCTGGCCTGGCCTTTACCAGGCCGTCACCGTCCCGACATCCGGTTATGATCCCGTCTGATTGGACCTCGATTACTAGAGCAACAGAGCAGCAGAGCAGCATATCCCGTCCAACTTGGCCTCGATGACCGGAGCAGCAGAGCAGGCGGGCGCATTGTGACTGCCCCACCGAGCTTTCATTGTTAACCCTCGACTATAAATACCAATTATATATCGGGAGTGTGTACTATCATCGTAGTACCGATAGGTACAGGGTGCGCAATAAGCTAGCCGGCCAAATCTCGCCGCTGCTCTCGCCGTGCCTCCGGCCTTGGCTTCATCATCTGACCCCTCGTCTATGCCATGCCCCTCCCTCCGAGCCTTCAAATCTGTCTATATACATGCACCACTCGCCATCATGGATCCGGGGACCGACTGACCCGCCCAGTTGAACCAATCCAAGGTAGCAACAGCAAAGTAGATGAGAGGATATACCCCGCGAGATGAAAAAGAGATATCAACGGCAAAAACCCCCCCTCGCCCCCCCGCAACGCCCAGCAACCCCCCCCCCAATGCTCAGCCATGCATGCGCACAAAACAACAGAAAGCCACTCTCCCTCGTCCCATGCCGCTCGCCGGTCCGTCCGTCAGTTCGTAATCAGATCAGGAAGGGAAGTAGATGAAGTCGAGGAAATCGAAGATGAACAGAATCGAGTCGAGACATTGTGCCTCACGAATCCCCCCTCGTCCTTCTCGTCTTCCTCTTCCTCTTCTTGGTCCTCCTCCTCCTCCTGCTCCTGCTCCTACTCCTCCTCCTCCTTATCCCTCCCTCAGGAAGTCGTGGCCCTCCCCCCCATATTCTTACCCCCCCCCCTCCTGCCTCCCGAGAATCATGCCCACTTGTGCAAAAGCTTGAGATATCGGTAGACCTACCACCGGCCATCGCGAGCATCTTGGTGCGTATGACCATCCCCCCCTCCATCGGCTCCGCCCTCGGCCTCGGCTCCGCCTCCGCCGCCATCGTCTTCGTGCTGGTTGTAGTCGTGGTCGATCGCGTGGTAGCTGGCACCGTCGTCGTGCCCCTCGTACCCATAGCCATTGTGCTGCTGCTGCTGCTGCTGCTGCTGGTCGGCGTGATCGTCGTGGTGGAGGTACATCTCGTCGTCGTCGGGGTGGTGGACTTCCGACCCGTTCTCCGCTTCGCCGTACTGGCTCATACTCTGCTGGCGAAAAAGTTAGCGCCGGTCACGCTGGGGGCCGAAAGGGCGAGATGAGACTAGATGGGTAAGATGAGGGAAGATGGGTAGGATGAGGGCAGATGGGTAAGATGAGGAAAGACGGGGGAGGGAAGGATTTGGTCCTAGTTACCGCATGATATTCGAATCCATAGTTGTATTGGCCGTCTTGCTGTTGCTGCTGCTGTTGCTGCTGCTGTTGCTGCTGCTGCTGCTGCTGCTGCTGCTGCTCCCGTCGGCGCTGCTCCTCCTCCAGCCGGCGCTGCTGCGGCGACGTGGGCACGTTCATCTGCGGGTGCATCGCCTGGACGATGGCCAAGTACGAGTACATGAAGTTGCTGAGGAGCACCTGGCTGTGGAGCGACCGCCGCGGGTTGGCCAGCTTGAGATGGGCCATCCGGTAGATCGCGCGCTCCTCCAGCAGCGGAAACCGGGTGTAGGGGTAGTCGATATCTGGACGCTTCGGATGGCACATGTCCTCTTCGGCCACGCGCAGGTGCTGGTGCTGGTGGTGGCTGTGGTCTCCGCTCTTCTTCTTGCTCGAGCCGCCGGTACCGCCCTCCTTCTCGCCCTTTTTCTTTCCGCTGCCAAATAGGGACGAGAAGATGCCGTCCTTCTCTTTGCGAGATTCGCTCTTGCGGTGGTGGTGGTGGCTGTCCCTCTTGCGCTCTTCTGGCAGCTGCGACTTGCCGTCGGGGCTCTCTCGGTCAATGACAAGGCTCTCGCGGCTCTTGGGCTTGGCGCCGCTGTCTTTGGCGTCTTTGCCGTCAAAGGTCTGCAGCACGTCCAATCGGGCATTGTCCTGGGGCTTCTCGGTTGTGGCACTGCCCATGCTCGCTCTCGCCTTCGTCTTCTTGGCCTCTTCCTCCTTCTTTTTCTTCTCCTTCTCCTCGCTGCCGCCCTTGAACCATCTCCAGCTGCTGGTGGACTTGGCCGAGGGACCGCCGTCAGCGACATCCCCATCTTTCTTGCCTTTCTTGTCTGCCCTCTTGTCGTCTGCGGCCGGTGTCGGGACGATGCCAACGTTGTCCGTTCGGGTCCCGCCTCCCCCACCTGATGATGCAGGCGCGATGCTGGCGGCCTGCGGGTCCCCGGTCATCTGGGACTGGCGCTGTTGCGGAGTGAGGGGCGCAGATCTCAGGAGCGGTGGTCGCTTGCTGGAGCGGGCCGGCGGCTCGTCTGGCGTCGTCGTCGTCGACCGTTGAACCGGCGGCGGCGGCTGCCCCTCCGCACTTGATCGCTGCTGTGAGGAGGACCGTTTCGGGAAGGGAGACTCGGACGGTGGCGAGTCCTGAGGCGGCGATTCGAGAGTCCCGATGGGCGCGGTCGCGATAATCGCCGGGAGCTGAGGAGGACGGTCGGCACCACCCCGGGCCGGCACGGTCGCCTCGGTGTCGAAAAAGCTGCGAGACGCCCCCCCTGCTCCGTCGAAGCTATCGGTTGGCGGCGGCGGGACCGGCTCTTGGCCCGGCCTCTCCGGCTTCCCAGCCTCCGCAGTCCTTGCCGGACGGGCCGAGTTGGCGCTGCGGTCCTCGGCAATGGGCTCGGTTTGCGACCGCGCGAGACTTTTGGCCGACTGAGGCTGAGATTTGGGAGACAGGTCGACGGAGCCTGCCGAGTCCTGCTGCTGCTGCGGCTGCTCTTGCTGCGGCTGCTTCTGCTGGAGCCGTCTCGCGAGCGGCTGCCTCTCGCCGCGGAGGCTTCCTCCCTTGCGGTATGTGGTGCGCGTCGACCGCCGCAGCCCCATGATCCCCGGCGGCGCCACCGGCAGGATCGGCAGGTCATCCGGGTCATCGCCGCCCGGCTCGGCCCCGTTCTGGGTGAGCTTCTGCATCGCCCGGGATGGGTCCCTGACCAGCTCCTCCAGGCTCAGCTCCATGGACGCTCCGGTGGACGACCGCTTTCGGCCCAGCCGCTCGGCCCCGTCGACGTAGCCGTCCGCGCCCGTGCCGGCAGAATGGTCAATCTGTCGGGACAGCATGGATTTCTTCCGGCGCAGACCGGTCAGCCCGCCGCGCTTGTCCTCGGCAGCGATTCCGTCGGGGCTCAGAAGCGAGTCGGCGCCGCCGCCTCCAGAACGTCGCCGGATTGCCTTGACGCGGTTCTCCAGGAACGACTGGAACTCGATCGGGGCCAGTTCCGGATGGACTCGAGCCGGAACCCACAGCAGCCTCGAGGGGTCGTCCTCGTCGTCGCCCGCGGTCGGGGCCCGGGACGACAGCGCCATCAGGGACACGGCCGAGAAGGGCGGCATGTCCGGGTCGATGCCGTTCCCCACGTCCATGGACATGCGCCGCAGCGCCTGCAGGTTGCTCAGCTCCTGCGCAATGTCGTTCGGGTTGTCGATGTTGGTGAGCGCGAACTGGGAATCCTCGATGCCCCGCAGCGAGACCGTGGGCGACGGGGGGGGGGGGCTGCGCGGGGTGGGGGTCAGTGGCATGGTGTGGGATTTTCTGAGGCTCGGCGGGCTGTCGCTGGTCGGGGACGGAGATGGCTGGCCATTGCTGTGGTCGGAAGTCGACCGGGCGAGGTGGTGTCGACGCGGATTGTGTATCAATTCGGGGTGGGTGCCGGGCACGAAGCTGAGGGGGCGCCGGGCGGCGGCGGCGGCGGCGGCGGCGCGGTCGCGGTCGCCGAGGGCCGCTGTGTAACCGAGTGGGGGCTCCTCATCGCGCCCGCCGCCGCCGCCGCCATAGAGCTTGCCGATGGCCTCGGTGACGTGGTGGCTCGGGTCCGGGATCGAGAGCTGGGGGTTATGCCCCCGTCGGGTGCCCAGGCCGTCTCCGAGGTCCCCGCGGGGTCGCGACGAGGTCTGCAGACAATCCGCGTCAGCATCCGGGGGGAGACGGGAGGGGGGAGAGCGGGGCGGTCCGCGGCATGCCGGCACCCGGACGTGTTTTTGATGGCCGTGTTCTTGATGGCCCGACCTTCCCCCTCCCTGCCATGGCTATTGCCGGCTTCGGCTGCCAATGGCAGCGGAGGGCGGTGGCGTGTGCATATGCACCTTACCATCATCGAATGGCGGGAGCGACAACCGAAGCGGCTGGCTGGATGGGTCTCACCTCCTCCTGGATGGTCAACGGTGGGGCACAAGCAGCCGTGACGGTCGGCCGTGGGAGGAGGCGGAGCCGGAGCCGGAGGAGAGAGAGGACGAGTGGGAGACTCGATGGGGAGCTGGATTCGCGCTCAAGGTGTCATGAGAACAGGGTCGTTGGCGTAGGCGGCGGCGGCGGCGGTGGTGGTGGCCGCCTCAATCGTTACGCTTTGTCTCCGATTTATCGGGGTCGGAAGAGGAGGGTCGGGGATGGGAGGCATAGGTCACTTGTCGGCGCTGTTTCGGCTGCTCGGCTCGCGTGCTAAAGTGCCAACTGGAGGATGAATCGGGATCGGACCTGGATGTAGCGATCGGCCGGACCAGGAGACCGCGCCTCTGGGCTTGCTGCCGCTGCTGGTCTGGAGCTGGTGTTTCTGCCGCTTCGCCGCTTCGCCGCTTCTGCCGGCACTGGCGCAGCTAGTATTGCTGGTGTTGCTGGTGCTGCTGGTGCTGGTGCGGTGCTGGTGCTGGTGCCGCCGCCCGCCGTTGAGGAGTGGCGTCGGTCGGCTGCCCATCGAGCGGTACCGTCGGCATGGGCCACTGAGCGGGTACCCACTCTGACCTCCTGGACTTTTGCCCCCCCCGCCGCGGCCCAGGCCAGGCAAGACCCGGGGGGCCAGCCTGGCCCGCCACAATTTGCTCCATATTCCTTTACTTTTCCATTTTCATCAGCCATCGCCAGCACCGAAGATTGGCCGCCTCTCTCCCTCTCTCCTCATCGTGAGCGCATAATGCCAATCCCAATCCCAATCCCGTCCCATCTTATCTAACCTGTGCTGCATTTCTTCGCTGCCGGTAGATGGCTTTGCTCCGGCCACATGGCGGGGGCACGAAGGAAAAGATAAATATTTTCCTTCTGTCTCTGTCCATCCGTCCGGCAGTCCACCAGCACAGAGGGGTCGGCGCCGCCACGCCGGGTGACATGTAATTGTCCGCTTCCTGTCTAATAATCGCCGGCCCGACGCGAGCCACCTTACTCAGCTGCCCCCTTGCTCAGCTGCCCCCTACTCTGCCCCCTGCATCTCTGTCATGGGCCGGTCGATAGATGCCGATTGACCCCTTCCGGGTAGTCGGAAATTGCTTCCAGGAAGATGCTGTCTGTCGCCCGTCGGAGAGTCGGGTCGGGTCAGGGGCACCCGTCGAAGCTTCTCGGCCCCCCCTCTCGAGGCATTGTCTTTCCCAGGCCCCTATTTCTACCACATGTCTTTTTATTTCTTATGCCCTGTTTCTGGGAGCCAGCCAGGTGGGAAGGGGCGGGAGGACCTCAAGGTACGGCCCTATCTCGTATCGAGATGATGGTCGATGATGAGCGTCGCAAGCCCGGGTGATCGGCCTCGACGTCATGCCGTGGCTTGCTCAATCTTTTTGCTCGCAGCTGTCGGGCAGCACATCCACATCCGGGGCCGCCATGTCGCTGCGCCGGCTGGGGCGCGTCGTCACTTTCTGTTTGGGTGTCCAGCAACTGCTGCTGCCGCTGTGTCCACTCGAGTTGTCGGGCATGAGGCAGTCAGTCGCGCGCAGCAAGCAAGCTGGCTGCTATGTGCGTTTCCGGCCCCGCACCCCCGCTCTTGTGGCGACATAAGATGACGGATAACGGCTTGGGCGGGGATCTGGGTCTGATTTGTGCCAGCGGCAGACCAGTCCACGCTGACGTCGCAATTGGCCATGTTCTGCATTGTTGCTCGGTCGAGTATGACGAGCCGAGGGAGCAATCGAGATGTGACTTGTACGGCGGCGCCGCCCCGTGTGGGCAGTGACTCACTCATTCTGGGGCAGGCAGGCAGACCAGCAGGTTTGCAGAGTGGATGGCGGGTATATATGAGGCAGCTTCATCTGGCTTGGGTTTTTCTTTTGGCTTGGGTTATTCTTTCTTTTCACCACCCAGGTCCGGCGGTAGAGGGCGCCTCGCTCCCGAGATTAGAGTTAGACTGACGAATCCGACTACCTTTGATCGCGATTCCTGCCAACATGCGAGGATGAGCGCGAGGATGAGCGTGCGAGGATGAGCTTGCGAGGATGAGCATGCGAGGACGAGCACGCGAGGAGCACTGACCGATAAATCTCCACCATAATCACCATACTAGCGAGAGCGGGGCCAATGCATGATGTCCTCTTGATTTTCCGTCCATGACCGCGAAGAATGACGATCGAGAGATGGCCGGTCCGGGTCGAGGGCCAGGCCGGAAAGGTGGCCCTCTGTGGGAAGCCGCCTATGGGCCCTCGATTGTCGCGGCCCATTGGATCGCGGCCCACTGTTTTTGGCCGACGAAATCCGAGCCAAGGAGCTGGCACTGATCTCCAGGGACACCCGGTTCGAGCAGAAATACTACAAGCTCTTTTTCATTGCAGAGACATCCACAAGGTCAAGGATGGGGATCTGGTGCGGTTCCTGGCTGGCTTTCGGACCGCGAGCGCATCCGGATCCGGTCTGGCCGCACCCCCTTCGAGAGACCCAGATTCCCCGATCATGGCCAAAGTCCCATACGGTGTTGCAAGCAGGCACCCGCCTGGCCAGGACCGCTGGCTGCATGAATGCGACCTGCGACGGGACCAGTGCCGGGCAGCTGGGCGGCCGCTTATCATGCTGCCGGCCGAGATGGCAGCCGTCGGCCGGTCGGTTGCGGCAGCTCAGGGGGCCCAGACGGGACCATCGATTGTCTGGGCTTGCGCGCATCACAGTAACCATATCCATCACCTATTTTAACCATGGACCCGATTCGAGAGTGGCCGAATACGAGCCGCTACGGAGTCGTCTACGGCTGCGGGGTCGGCCGCAGTACCGCATCTCTCGACAGCGCTCGGGAGCTGGATGTGACCGAGATTGCCGACATGGTCGTGGCCGGAACGAGACTTTCCTGTAGAGCTCGTCGTTCAAGGGTTCGATCCACCACCCACCCACCCACATCCACACACCCTCACCCGCGCACATGCCCGCTGCGACCACGGGCCGACGTTACAGCGCGGTATCCCCGCCAGCACGCCGAGTTTCGCAGCAATCGGTGACGCGGCCGCGTGCGATGGCCCGGATCAGCATGATGAACGGCCGCAGCTGGTTTCACCAGATCCGGGCCCCCGTGAGAAGCGCGCGGTTTGGGCCGACAGGTCGAGTCGCGAGCGCGGGGAACAGAACTTTGCTCCACTCCATGTCCCACCCTGCCATCCGTCGTCTCTCGATTTTACCTGATACCAAAAATTTACCTCCATCGCTCCCATCTGGTAGGCCGACCATCGAGCGAAATTCATTACACCGTCATCACCTCACCGTTGCGGCAAGCCGCCGCGTGATTTTCAGCCGAGTTCTCAAACCCAGATGGGGACAGCAGATGACCTCGGCCGAGGTCATATTACCACGATCGGTCCATGAACGCGGCTGGAGAGCTCCTGTACAAGGTATCACCCGACTGTCACGGAGATACGAGCGGCTGCTACTCATGGCCGAAACCAGGAATATGATCGATGCTAAATGGCGGCGAGGATACATGACAGATCCGGACTGCCCCCGCCCCCTGTGGTCACCGAGACCCCGGATGCGATATCCGTCCGACCTCGGTTCCCGGTGGGCTTGACCGCCAGCTGGCAGCCAGGGCCACCGGCGCCCTGGGCACAGAGGGCCTTGGCCCACACAACTGCAGAATACCGTCGACATACCCACTGAGCCTGACCCCAGCTTGATATGGTAGCACCGCCTCGTAGCCGAGCGAGGGTTCATCACCAAGTAACACCAGCAGGAGCCGGCCCCCCAGCGCGGAGCCCAGACGAACGAGCGACGTGAACCTGACTACCAACTCGAATATGGACCGCACAGAGTTCAAGGCCGTGGATATCAAGAGGCAGATGGCACATAACAGCTTGAAGACTGGAACCATGACGACCGACATCGTTGCCACGCAAATGTCCATGGCGACACCATGGGCCGCGAAATGCTGGCTGGACCCGGAGCGCAAGTCCGCTCTTACATGTCACCTGACTTGCTGATTTTTAGCATTCCTGTCCCTTGCCAATACGCCAAGCCGAGCACCAGGCCCGCTTCCTGACTGACCAGTCAGGAAGCCCAGCCCCGAGCGGCCTTTCTGACTGCTCAGGCAGGAGGCCAGCTCGAAGGGCCTTCCTGGAGATTACAGCGAGCAGACCTGTGTGTAGATCTCGACGGCCTGGACGAGCTAACCCTACAGTTCCCGGCCCGAGAGAACTTCGCCCGGAGGTTCAGGGAAAAGGCAGACAAGCTAAACCATCGCGAGATGCAATTTTCCCAGGACTCACTCGCTCCAATCACCTATAGTAGCAGGCCGAGACTGTCCGAGGAACCACGTTGAGTGATGAGGAGGAGAGCGACGCCGGGCCCTCGAGGGATTGGGCAGAAAGGACAGCAACAACTCGACTCGAGGACCCCACACAGCCATACGAGCTCGCTCAAGTGGGAAACGAGACCTTGGTGTGGGGGGACTCACGAGAAGGGAAGTGCGGGATATCGAGGTCGCAAACCCTTCATACCTGCATACCAACAAATAGGGCTGCTGCTATTCTTCAAACATGTCTCGGGAGATTATCAAGAGCGAAAGGGCAGCAGGCCGCACCATTCTCTCAAAACTCCAAGGCCACCGTCTGCTGATTGCCAGATTCAGTCTTATCTGTCCTATATAACATACTATATGCTGGGACGGACGCAAAGCCACCAGTTGATAGAACTAGCTTAGGCTAGAGAGACACCCTCTTCGAAGCATTATATCCTCTGCTATATCTTAAAGAAGGCCGCAGCGCGGTATCAGGCGCCAGTAGTCCATTTCCGACGAGACCAACTGTAAGTCCCTGGGCTCAATGAAGGCAGGAATAGACAAACGCTCGTATAAGGAGGAGGATAATTTATATTCCTTTGAGGTCTCTCTGTGCTGGGGCTCAGGATGGGGTTGTTCTGTCAACCCCCCCTCGCCTTTCCTGGGTCCCGAGCCGACCCCTTGTATAGGATACCCCTCCGGGATCTCCCCCTTCCATGTCATTCTGCTGGCTTCTGTGGGGCTGGCCCCATTCCTTTCCCTGGCCTCTCATTGACTCCCAGACCCACGTCTCCGGCCCCAGCAGACCCTCACCCCCTATTCCCAGCACCCTGCCCGTGCCCAGGGCAGGCGACACACAGCCCCCCCTGGGACTGAGCCAGCTGCGTGCTGTGCCTGCTGGGTTGCGTTGAGCTGGGCTGGGAGACCCCGGCAGGCTGGCCTTTTATAGCCAGGGCAGCCCAGGCTCGCCGGCCGGGCTGCCTGGGCGGGCGGTCTGGACCAGCCGCCGGGGCCTGCCAGCATGTGGGCCAGCCGCCGAGGCCGGCTGGCCCGGGGGCTGGGCAGCCGGGGCAGGCTGACATGTGATCTGGCTGCCGAGGCAGGCTTGCTTGTGGTCTGGCTGCCGAGGCAGGCTTTCTTGTGATCTGGCTGCCGAGGCAGGCTTGCTTGGGGGCCGTCGGGGCCGGCGAGGCCCTCGAGGATCGGGGTTGCTGATTGGCTGGGGTCTAGGGCAGGGATATGGTCCTCTGCCCGGCTGGCTTCTCGGGCCGGGAAATGATCCCTGGCCCGGCTGGCTTCTCGTACCGAGGGGGGCGACCCCCCGGCTCGGCTGGGGACTCTGCCCGCCCGGGCTCAATTGCCCGCCTAGGGCTCGTGGTGTGGTGTGGGATCACGTGCCAGCCTCAGGCTGTCATGTCCAGACCTCGGAACAAGGGGTAATGGCCCCTCGACGGGCCCGGGTGTGACACCAACAGCAATTTCTCGTCAAACATCAGACGACGGACGCCAAGTGTTCTCGGCAAGCGTAGACGGCATAAATAGGGCGATAAAGATAGGAAAGGTTAAGTCTTGGCTTACTGGACTCGACCCCTTGCTATAAACTATCCCCTCTAGTTATACCAAGGCAGGTATTATAACGCTGGATAAGGCTAGATTTTCTACTGACAGTAGTACGTAGGATTATGGTTATATATATAGTCTTTATTCTTCACGATAGGAACAGATCGTTCTTATAGGGAAGCACAGGGTTCTTTAAAGTCCCGTAGAGATCAACGGGGCTCTAGCGATCTCTGGTTATTCCTGGTTATCCCTGGAGAGAGGCCCGCGGATAGGGGACTTCTCAGCATAATGAATGTATTCAACCAGACCATAAGCGACCCTAGCAGAGTACGACAAGCCTGAAGGCGCATTGCCACGCACGGGTACGTATTCAATCTACTTATACCCTACCAGAACATGAGGCCGAAATAGGCTGGTCTACCGAGCCCTCTAAGGTTGATGGTTTTATATTAGAAATAATTATCGGGCTAGCCTGCTGAAACCTCTATAAGTTATGCAGCTCCTATATCCATGTGTAGTTTCCCATACATATCTATGAACGATTTGTGTTAGGTTCCAGGACGCAGCTATCGACTCGCATGGAAATAGCTGGTGGAATAAGTCGTCGTTTCCACAGATAATAGCTATACGGTCATCCAAGAGCTGAAGCTATTCACAGAAACCGAGCCGCCGACTCTCCAACGCTTGGGAGCATGGGCCAGAAACCTGATGGAGCGCCAGGCTTCCATCGACAGGAACCTCCGATCGGCACCACCCGAGAGAGAAGGGCCGAACGACGCGAAGACGATTCCGTACAGAAACAACCGCCAGCCAGGCGAGGTACGTCCCCCGACATTTCCAAACGGCATTGGCTGGTATAGGGAGATGCGAGATGCGAGAGGAGGCGGGGGCGTATCATACACCCCACAATTTCAAGTACAAGGACGCCAAGCCGGAGGTTGCAGATACTGTCCAACCAGCTGGACTCACCTCGCAGCCCCATTACACGGAAACCTGCTGGAGGCCATCTCCGCCCGGGTGTTTGCCGATGTAGGTCCGCCCCCACGAACGACGTCGGCCGCGCATGCGAGAACGGCACCCAGTGCGACTCTTACCCCGAATAGGGCTTCACTATATCCACACTCACACCCACTCTAACATCGACGTGACCATCTACATTGACCTCCACGTCCACGTCCACAATGACGTCCACCACCATAACCAGATCTGCATTACCTTCATCTTCTTGCACCCGTCCACGAGCGGAGGCCCCAACACCCGGCCGGGAGACCGAGTGGCTGAACCGCATATACCAGCGGCGGCCAGAGAGGAGCCGGAAACTAAGGGTCACGGTCATAAGTATCCGACGAACCGGTCTCCAGCGCGGCCGATTGGGGAGGGAAAGATAGAGGAGACGGGGTGGAGCCGACACCTCTCGAGCGGAGTTGATGCTTTCGGGTTGAACACGATCGTTGGGTCCGCCGGATTGAACCTTGAACCTCGACCAGGCGCGCAGGTTTGGCATGCTCGTGTAGTCCAGGAGCAGCATGATCGACTATTTCAGGTCGGGGGGCGTGTGCGCCGTCTGGGTTCCGAGGAGTTGGTGGAGTGGGTCGCACTTTCGGCCGTCGACAGCTATTCTGTCGTGTAGGAGTTGAACCCGTGCACCCGCTCTGCGGACGAGGTCTGCAACACATGACCGATGCCTTCTTATGTCAAGTGCCCCTGCCCTCTGGCTGGGAATAGCGCAAATTTTGGGCGCATGAACACTTTCTCTGCCAGCGCCTCGGACAGGGATGCCTAATTGAGACAGTGCCTGGTTGTCTCTTGGAAAGCATCTGTTTGCCAACATGGATGCGACAATCCCAGGCACAAGCGTCCCGGACCATGGGCTATCACCTCTATTTATCTTTCTCTGGCACATTCCATTCTCTTCCGAATCATATAGATCTATATCAATCCTTGCGTTGCGGACTAGTCTCCAGTTCCCAAGCCACTGCATGCGGCCGATGTCCGGTTGATCGATGTTCGGTTGAACGGCACTCGTGCATTCTCGCTTCGGGCCTACTATCCGACAATGTGCTGGAGGCGCTAACCTTGTCACCCTTGTTTTTCCCGATTCAGTAAGGAGGCATACCGAGTCCGATAGCACGGACGGAGAAGACGGGACGGCGGCGGCGCCTTTGCTATAAGTGGACGTCGTCGGCCTGCGTATTCCAGGATACAAGGAGAAGAACCCTTCTGATATCCTCTATGACGGTTGTGCTGTCAGTCTTCTTCACATACCTGGTCGGAGTCCAGTTCCGCAGTTAAACCAGTAGCCACCAGCCACCGGGCCAGATACGCGGTCATCAGGCAACGGGCGCGGGGAGGCAGAAAAGTGACCATTATTACCCGAATCGTCCCTGCCGCAGCTGGCGAGCGGCCAAGCTCGAGGCTACCGTCACGGAAGAAGACGACACGGAAACTGAACGGGATGAATTGGCCCTCAATGACCCAGGCGAGGCGAGGTAGCCTTCCCCCGAGAAGAGTGGAGCCCTCTCCTTAGGGATGCTTGCGCGGGCGTCCATAGGGAGAGGACAGTTGAGGTTCAAGGATGGTCGTGTCGAGACACCTCCTCTCCCAACGGAGAGATTGACATTTTTTTCTTTTTTTTCTTTTTTTTTCCTGCATAGCATTATCACCACCGGTCGAAGGATGGTCTTCCCTCCCGACCATGGCGCCGACCTCTGCCATGAGTACGGACGGCCACCGGCCGCGGCGAGTGTACCACACCCGCTTACGTCAGTTTTCATTGCCTGATATTCCCCGCACTGCCCACGGTCCTCATCAGGAGCTGGTTATGGACGAGGGCCGAGGATGGACTGGCAGGCGGGTACCTACAAATGAGAGGGGTTCTCCATTCCGATCTCATTTCCGATCGCGCGCCTGTTGGCGCTGGGGGGGGCCGTTGACAGGCCCGCCTGCCTCCCCTCACGCGAGGCTGTTGTCTCTGACATCGGGGAATGCCCATTCCCGGCCGGTCTATGCTCATTCCGATCTCTGGATGCCGTAGCAGGCAGGCGCAGATCTCCACCGTCGGAGACACCGGCCAGATATCATCGACATATTGATCTCGAGCTGTGACCTGCAGGCCGTCATAACGGCTGACGTACCGGACAGCGTTACATACCACAACGAACACTACTAGACACGCCCATAGGCTCTTCCCAGGCGCAGGCTCGTCGCTACTACGGCGCGCCCCGTTGTCTCCTTCGAGCGACCCCCCTCCGTATCGAAATATGTCTATGATGAACCAAAATTGCCTCATCCGGAAGCTATATAGCGAGTTCTAGCACCTAGATACAATACTCGCCACGCAGGAGGCTATTCGCACCTTCCAACACTGTTATAAGCCCCTACGTCCTGGGAAGGCAGGAGGAGGCAAACGCTTCTTTTAGGGGGAAATTATTTTATATCCTTTCAAGGTCTATCTCTATGCTATGCTATGAAGGGGAGTGTCTCAAGAGCTGCAAAGTATCCTTGCCAAGCTTCCTATATTACTAGAACTTCCACTTTGGTTCTGCCCCTAATTTCCTCTTGTCATCGACCTGCCACTCGTCCTGTTGATCGGCTAGTCCAGCATCGGAACATAGTCCTAATAAGCACCATCACCTGGTAGTGGACAGGCCCAAGCCCGGAGAAGCGGATGCACCCGAGGTCGGGACAGCGGTACGGTAGCTGCTGCCTGAAGTTGATGCCAACATCGAAGGAGCAACCAGAGAAGACACACTTTTCCGATCGGAACCAGCCGAGGCCGTTCGCCAGCATCGAAGAGAAGAGTACGGGCCGGCGATTGGCGACGAGCCCCAAACACCCGAACAGGCCTCGCCGCCTGACGGGAGACAAGGCGGCCATGAGCCAAGACGTCGGGTCGACTGCAGACCATTGGCAGTGGAAAATACAGCGAGAGGAAGGCAATGGGTGGTGGTCTGGACGAGGCGTGGGTGTGTATGATGGAAGAATAGACCAGACGGGCCGGCCGGGGCGACGCAGCCAACGACGCGGTCTACCTTATCACAGCTGCATGCGGACCTTTCGTCCTATCACCAGCCCCAGGATTGATCATATCTGGGGCTGCGCGACTTGGTAGATCGTGGCTCCGCAGTCGCATTGCGCCAAAAACGACTTTAAATGCTACCGCCTGGGTGCCCACCTGCGTGACGGAGCAGGTGGCCGATGAGCTGACAAGGGAAGCATGCGACGAAGTTTCTAGAAATACCCCAGGAGATGGAGGGTGATGGACGGCATGGACGAGGAGGACCTGGCCTGAACGACAAGGAAGAGATGCCCGGGGGCGGGGTATGAATAAAACCACGGATTACCGGCGTCACAAGCCTCGCTCGGAGCTGGGGCGGCGGACGGGGCCACGGCGGCGATGACTGCGGCGCCCAGGCGCCCCCCCGAGGCAGCGGTAATCAAGAAATGATGGAGATGGCGCGACGGGTCGAAAAATGAACGGGACAGACATGGTGACGGCGCACGGCCGCGTCGCGCTGCCATCCTACCCTGTCCCAGAGCCGGGTTCGCAGCACTATGCACATATCCTAATCCCCGGGGCAAGACTTGGAAATCCCACAGGACCGACTCGCGATCGGTCGGCCATATATGAGTTCGGGCTCGGGACGCTGCATCATGATTTACGGACAGAAACTGAACAACAATCGGCCAGCGCGCAACCGCGGATGCGGCTGGCTGGCTGGCTCGCCAAGCTAAGCTCGCTACGGCGTTATTATATTAAACCGGCCGAAGAATCGTTTCTATCACGGCTTCTAGCTGCGACGCCCGGCATCTATTCAGGGACTCTCGAGGACGTCTTGTGGTGATCAGGTGAAAGCAAGTTTATGGCCAGCCTCCCGCCCTCATATTAGCTTAGTCAAAGATAGCAGGGATAAATTCCCCGGGTGCACAATATCAGGTGACCCGTCTCCCAGGAAGGGGCCTCAACATGAGGGCGGCAGGGCACCTATCATGCTGGCCGCGGTCACTAGATCGGGGGCTGCCTCCCTCCACGCCCCAGCTAGCATTAGGTGGCGAGTGTCAATCGTCGAAATCAGTCCGGACGAGGCCGCGCCACCCCCTTCCTTCTTCGTGTGCGCCCCTTGGCAACGTCGGTCTGACCGGCAGCGCGACACAACGCCACCGACTGTCTGCTCGACTCCGGCCGCGATAGCGCGCGCGCGCTGATCCCCGCCCCGGCCCCCCAGAATGCGCCTTATCTCCGCGCTCTCTGCCCGGCGGGTGCCCGCGGTGGCGGTTGCGGGCCTGCTCATCGCCACGGTCGGACTCCTCCTCATGATCCATCAGATCGTTGAGCATGTCAACCGGCCGAAGCCGCACCGGACTTTTGCCCTGAGCTTAGTCCCCGAGCGCGTGTGCGGAAACGATGGGGGGGGGCCGAGCTCCCCCAGCGGCCCGAGCGGTCCGAGCGGCCCGAGCAGCAGCAGCAACAGCAGCAGCGGCAGCGGCGGCAGCGGCAGCGGCATCAGCAGCGATAATAGTGGCCGGGGCCCGATCCCTAACTTGGTGCATTATGTCTGGCTGCTGAGAAAGCCCGGGACTACGGCGGTGCGGTTCGACTTTAGCGCGTTCGTGTCTGTATATTCGGCCCACCTGCTCCTCAAGCCGGACCGGATATACTTCCACACCGACGCCTCGGCCGAGACGTGGGAGCTGGCCCGGACCGAGGGCGACGCCTGGACCCGGCGCGTGCTCGCGATCCCGGGCGTGACCCGGAACCCGATCTCGGATGAGGGCGTCGCCGCACCGTCCAAGACGTCGCAGGGGGTCGAGATCAGCCAGATAGAGCACCGGGCCGACTTTGCGCGGGTGGCGGCGCTGCGGCAGTTTGGGGGGGTGTACATGGTAAGAATCGAGTTCTCTCTGCATCGCCTTCTTTTTCGTCATCTTTCTATTTCGTTATCTTCTATTTTTGCATCTGCTATTTCGCCATCTTTTACTTTATCAACTTCTATTTCGCCATCTTCTACTTTATCATCTGCTATCTCGCCATTTTCTATTTCATCATCTTCTACCCCGCCATCTTCATTTTCATCTGCTTGCCCGTTCGTGCCTTGCTGACCCTGGTCTCCTGCCAGGACACCGACGTCGTCCCGCTCCGCGACATGACCGACCTGCGCACCAGCGGCTTTGCCGCCGTGGTCGGCGTGGCCGTCGGCATCGCCTTGAAGCACCGCGGCTTCATCAACAACGGCCTGATGCTGTCGCGGCCGCACAGCGGCCTCATGGAGGCCTACCTCGCTGCGCTCGACCTCTTCTTCGACACCCAGTGGTTCACCCCGATAGACCTGCTGACCGACATGGCATTCCGGGCCTCGCGCATCCCCGGCGAGGTGCTGATCCTGCATCCGACCGCGCTTGCTCCGGTGAGCTGGGAGTTTGCCGACATCGACCGCCTGTTCCGGCCACATGCGCCGGTGAGGGGAAGAGAAGGAGGGGAAGGGGGGGTGGCCGAGGCTGCCACGTGGAGTTCCGGCGGCGAGACCGGCGCGTGCCGGGACCTGCTGGCCTGGCTCAAGGAGCGCGACCTGACCGATGGCGAGCGCGAGGACTGGGAGATCGACATGTCGAGCTCGTACGCGCTACACGGGTTTGACGGCGAGCTGAAAAATATCCGCGGCTGGGACGGAGACGTGAACCTGGCATATGTGCTGGCGCGGCGGAGCAACTACGGCCGAGCCGTGTATCCGGCAATCGCGAATGCCGTTGCCGCCGGTGTGATTCCGTTGGAGGAGGCGAAGCTGGCGGGGTACGCCTGAGAAGGCGGGCGGGGCAGCCGGTCAGTCGCTCAGCCGGTGTCGCCCTCCCGGTGCGAAGCTTAGCCAGCGTGCCCGCCCGCCCGCCCGCCCGCCAGCCCGCCAGCCCGTGATCCACCCTGTTCTTTTTTCTTTCTCTATATTTTATCCTCATTTTCATCATCATTAGAGATCAACATGCAGCCCACTCCATAGGCTGGATTGGGTATTGGCCGGGGGTTGAGGGACAGGCCGGACTGGTTCGATTATACCTCGTGCGGATAAACATTTACACCATGGAGAAGAGGTGCGGCTGAGCGGGCGGGCCGGCCTGGTCCCGCGCGGCAAACGACCACTGCGTGGCGCGTTATAGCAACCGCAGGGGTGGATACTTTTCTCTTATCCTATAGTCTTATCGGCTGCGTGCCGTCTCACGGCAGTCTCATGCTGTATTTACCTTTGCTCGGACCCATGCCGAGCTGAGGGGAGGAAGCCGGCATGGACCGAGACCCTCGGACAGGTGGTGCAGCCCAAGCACCACCAGATGGAGGCCGGGCGGCTCACGCAATCGGCGATGCGCAGAGCCGCTTCGACCTACCGCACCGTGACGGAGTCCGGCGAGACCGACCAGATGGGTATGTGACCGGTCCCGGGACGAATTCGACCGGCTCCGAGCCCGGCTTGAGGGGGGCCTGCGCCGTGACGGGCTCAGTGTCCCGTCGCGCCCCCCTGGCTGCTCTCCAGAAGAAGCCAGCATAGTAAGAGCCGAGGCCACAGGAACGACCCCGAAAGTCGGCTCGAGGTTTTCCGCCCTCGAGGAGCCCGAACAAGACATGGACGTCCCCGTTGTCGAGTGGGTCGTCATGATCAGTAGCACCGAGAGGCAGCAATCGTCGAGGACCCGGGGGCTCGGAGCACACTGCCGATATAGGCTCGGCGTACACGCCGAATTCCTGCTCGGACACGGAGGAAGAAGTGGACGACCCGGTAGCTGGGGTCGCGACCCCGGCGAAAAAAAAATCCCTCCCAGGCCTTGTCAGAGCCGAGGGCGTACTGGATGTTATCCTCTGTTTAGCAGGGGGGGGGGTAGCAGTTGGCCAAGGTCGCTGCTCGAGAGATCAGAAAGAGAGAAAATCAGAATGGATCCCCAGATATAGTGCGAACCTCGTCGTTCATGCCTGGGTATATTACGTCCGCACCTTTTTGAAATATTATGGCGTTTGAACATGTGCAGGCCAGCCCTTCAACCTACATATCCTATGGTCTTCCCCGCCCAACTCGGTCAGGCAGTCCCAGTCAGCATATATAGATATTACCATGACATCTTCATTACCAATCTGTTCTTTTCGATGCTAGATACAGAGGAGTCAGCGCAAGGGTGGCTTACCTTGATTATTTTGCGCGCGATAGCGGCAGCTAGTGACCGACGTGAGGCCAACGGCCAAGTACGCACGCGCGAGTGCAATACCGGCAGATGAGGTGCTTATATGCACTTGCTTACCAGTTTTTACCGTTGTTTTGGTGGCGGCGGCTTCTGGGCCCCACGTGTCCGGGATGTGTGCAAGGGCCGACATGTTCGGAATGTATGGAACGAGGTAGATCCCGGCCGACAATGGATCGTCTCTGGCCAGAGCCAGAGATCGGTCCCCGGCGGGCCCCGACTGTCGCCTGAAGAGGCATAGATAGTTTCTCAAGACCTTGACCCCCTATTAGGGGCATATCCGACTATCCGCGCCATGTTACCTGTAGCAATATCTTGAAGATCCGAGGCATGGGCAC
The DNA here is from genome assembly GCA_025802115.2 of Bertia moriformis. Taxonomy (NCBI): domain Eukaryota; kingdom Fungi; phylum Ascomycota; class Sordariomycetes; order Coronophorales; family Bertiaceae; genus Bertia; species Bertia moriformis. Next base: position 21,993 of record JAOYNC020121348.1, read on the forward strand.
TCGTCCGACGCGCCTTCAGCAACAAGGAGCATGTTTATATCACGGCAGAGGGAGCGGGTTGAGGCTACCCTGTCTACTGAGGCATTCATAGCCGCCATTACGTCAGCTCAAGCTCGGGTCAACGACCCCGGAGTGAGACACCCCTTCCCTCTCTAACTTATAGGTCTGCCGGGAGTCTGTATCGTGCCGCGTCCCGACCGAGCACACCGTCGGGCCAGTACTCTGCATGCGCTGCACGGTCGCAGAATCCCGCGAGGGTGGATAAGATCGGCAGATGGCTTTCTATCGACCCGACACTGTAACGCTGTCGCCCCAGCGTCCTGACATGCGGAACACCCAACGTCGCACCAGCCATCGGAATCCTCACCAACTCAAGAAGATAGCCGAACAAAAAAGTCGATTTCAGCATGCGAGGCAGCGACCCTCTGTCTGCCCCAGCTTACCTCCAGGTTTTGTCGGCTATATCAGGATCACACAAGCCTGCCTCATACTACGTCCTGTCATAGCAAGTGATCCTTACCTGGAGCCTAACTGAAGAACTGCTGGCTTCCGCGCTGGCAGACGTCGAGGACTATGGCACTCCTAATATTGTCCCAGTAACTGCCATGAGGCGAGGGTCAACAGCCGACGACGGGCGGACGATGACAGATAAAAGAGGACTAAACAATGGCTCAACCATGCTACAGGTCCAGTCGCACGCCAGATCCGGCCCTAATACGACAGGGTTGTCTTTTGACGCCTTCCTAGCCCTCCCGACCCCCGTCGCGGGGTGACCACGCCTTCGGCAGATGCCAGCGGCCTACCAGTCAGCAACGCGCTGGGGTTTACCTCTCCAGGCGGCTCACGCCTTAGGAAGTTATTTCATCGAGCATAGTGCATATCACAGATTTCCGCGTGGGTTCCTCCTGATGTTCCCGGGCCCTCTCGGGAAGGCGAAGCTAATAATGTGTAAAGTATGAGCATGACACGTCGGCTGGGCCCTCGGAAGGCCTACCGGAATACCCTAGACGAAATAAAGGGGCAAATCGTCCGATGGAATTCCTGTCCTGGTGCAAGACGCTTGAGCGCCACACAATCCGCCCGCTGCAGGACGGCCACAGGATAAATGATAAATCTGGTCGGCAACCTCCCGGCGGCGGCGGAGATTCCAGGCCATTCCGCATCATCATGTGGTCGCTTGTTAGCGATAAGGCAGACGTCATCGATAATAATGTCGTCTGATAATCAGCCAGCTGCCCAGCGTTTATGAGCCCGCCCCGTGACTAGGCCTCATGTCGATAACCTAGTACCACGGTATTTTTGTTTCTATATCTGCAGGGTCGATACCCTATGCCGTGATCGCTTTCTACCCCTTCCCTATCATGCATAGAGAGTTCAATTCAGGTTGGATCCGCCACCTTTCGCTATGGAATAGATAGAAATGACCGACAGAGACCAAGGCGGCTCTCGACGGCTGAAACTAAGGAGGATAACCTGAAAAAGTGGGCCAAGAAGAAGCCCGGGTCCGCCACATAGTCTGGCCCCGCCAATGAGCGAAGGACCAAAGCCGTGCTGGAGCCCGTCGCATCATGACCGCAAGCGGCGTCGATACTGGGACTACTAGGGGGGGCGGCGGCACCACTTGACTTATTCCCCCCCTCGCCTACTACCTCTACGCCCATACTATCGCCTTCCCTTCCGCTGCATGACCCAGACCGACATCTGCACCTACTCTGGCAATTTTATTTACTCCAACAACTATAGCGACTCCGGCACCTGCGCCGACAGCACCTGCACCGTCGACACCTACGCCGACAGCACCTGCACTGCCGACATCTCCGCCTATCCAACATACCGACAACAGACGCACTTATAACTTCTCATATAATACTCCAGGCCTCGGCCGGTGAGTAGGACACGGGGGAAGGAGGGGAATGTCAGAGCCTCGGGCTCGGAGTCACCCCTGCCGACTTCTACGCGTATAGCCGAGGACGACGAGGCGGCGTGACCCCGGCCCAGTTCAGATTCGACTCGAAGGCCACCGATGCGGTTATGCAGGTCGGTCGAATGGTCGGCCTTGGCCTATAATAAATGGCCAACCGGCTAGCCGGTATCACGGATGCGGTTCGGCGCCTGGTCGTCAGTCCTCCGTCTCATTCTCTGCCCCATGGCCGTGTCCTATCTAACTTATTTATAGGAACGCCAGTACGCTATTTAGCGGAGCACGAATGCCTGCGAGACCGCCCGGCCGCAGGCCGATATAGCGCGACTGGGGTTTGGAGCGTCTGGTCGATCGTCTGGTCCACGCTACCCCGTCCGCCGGCCGCCCTCGCATAGACCGCTACATCTACCCGAGGGACTACCCGCATCGAATAGCGCTCGTTTCCGTACTCTTCCGACCAGTCGTGGTGAGATCAACCACGAACTGAATCGATACATCAAGAAGATACAAGCGTGAGATCTTTCCAAAGTGACAAAGTCCCAACCTACTATACAACAGATTTGATTGGCTGTGCCTCTGCAAGAAAGAGCCGGGGGCATGGCCAAGACAACCAGTTTCCACCATCTACCTGCTACCAGTCACGTTCCGCGCAATAGGGGACCGCCTTCTGAATAGCCTCACCCACATTTACCGCCAGTGTTACCCCGATTCAGTCGCGGCAATGCCCAGTAGTGCAGTCGGACATATGAGCATGAATTCCACTTTGACGAGAAGGCGAAGAGGGCATGTTCAGCCGACAGCGGGAGAACTGACTGCTCGATCCCAAGATACGCGATGCCTACGACCCAGGCCACCCGACGTTCTCGCGGCCACCCGCCTGATCGAGCGGGGACTTGAGAGCCGCCAACTTACGAGAATCCCGACCCGCCTATCCAGGTTGAGGCCATCAGAATAGATGGTCAAGCAGCGACCCGCGACTGGATGACTGCCGGCGGATTCACGGTGTTCTCCGCTCAGTGGGCGCGGCCCGCGCAGGAAGCCGTGACCAAATCAAAAGCGGGATTTGTAGCACTTTCAGCCATGGCCGCCGCCGAGCCGACCACACTACGCAACGTTCTGGGCCAGCTGAGGACAGAGGCGATTCTATACTATACAGATACGGTACGACTCCAAGGCTGGTGTTTCCCAGACGTCGCACCCCAAAGGAGTCTGAGACCACCACCCTTCGTCCCACGCCCTCTTTCCCCAGCCCAGGGTTCTGACCAGAGAGATCACCTACTTCTCCTGATACCTTCCCGGCCGGCCAGCTCCCGGTCCCAGACGACCGCCCGGCCGCTATACCCCTGCGCCTGCTATTTCGCCATTCTCCTGCCGTTCTTGTCGGGCTCGAATCGTCGCCCAGCGGCCTCGTCCCTGGCCGGATCGTCGCTCGTCGCCTATTCACCTTGCTCAATCGTCGTCCCGCCGCTGATAAGGCTTCGGGCACCAAGGCCCCCAAGAAAACCAAGGACCCGAAGCCGGCCAAGCTCGAGACGGGAAAGAAGGCGGCGAAGATCGTTGCGGCTGCGCTTGAGGGGCGGGTGAATCCGCCACTGAGCAAGTCCATGAACCAACCGAACCCTCGGAGGGCACGTCGGGACTGCCGACCTCGATCTGAATCACTGTAGCTGATAAGGTTGCGCTCACGGAATCTGGCCGCGCCCTCTTTGTTGGCTTCCCTCAGACATACAAGAAGCGGAAGAGTCGCTGCTATCCAAGAGCTCGGGGCATATATTATAGTGTAGTCTCCGAAGGGGTCTATAGAAAATCTGACCCTGTCAGGCTCTTCTTTCATCGACGTTCTATATGAGATGATGATGGCCGCGGTTAAAGCGCTCAAGATCCTTAATTCTCCCTCGGCGGTATTTAAAAGCGATAGGGAAGCGGTACGACTCGCGGTTAGCTATTTTAGTAACCTAGTAAACTCAGGCGGGGAGTTCCTATAGGTCTCTATTAGCCTACTCGATAGTATATCGAACTTATACGAGGCGGCGTACGAGTAGGTTAACCCTTTCTTGGCATTGTTTCTCCCGGCAGGGGGCCATTACCCCCTATCCCCGAGGCTCTGTGCATGACACAGCTCGAGGCTGGCACGTTACCCACCACCACCATAGCTAATCCCAGGGCCGGCAATTGAGCTGGCCCGGGCAAAACCTATAGCCGGGTTGGGGGCCATTCCCCTGCCCGAGAAGCTAGCTGGGCTTAGGACCATTTCCCAGCCCGAGAGCCCAGCCCGAGTGTAAAGGTCCTGACTTAACTGGTGGAAGAGAGAAAGCGGGACCGGGAGTGGGTCCCGCTGTGGAGGATGCCGAGTGGAGCCGAGAGTGGAGCTGAAGGTCGGCCTGGATGTGGGGCCGAGAGAGGAGGAGACCGGAGCTGGAGGTGAA
>JAOYNC020121444.1:0-88000 GCA_025802115.2 Bertia moriformis
CGCTGTCGGCTGGAGGCGACCCAGGTGGTGGCGCAGCTGCGCGAGTTCGCGGCCGAGGGCACCCTGGGCACGCGGGAGATAGCGCATCCGGCCCAGGGCCGGGGCATCGGCATCACCGCCCCCTCCCCGGCCCACGGCCACTTTCCGCCCTCGACGCTCCGGCACCCGCCCCTGACCGAGCTGGACCTGGACCAGCTCGAGGAGGCCTACACCCACATGGCCGGCACGTATGACCCCGTGCACGCCGGGTTCGGGCTCGCTCCCAAGTTCCCGACCCCGGTCAAGCTGTGGTTCCTCCTCACGCTTGGCTGCCACGGGCCCGGGCAGGGCCGGGGGCAGCAGCAGTTCCCGAACCCGGTCCAGGACATCATCGGTGCCGACGAGTGCCGGAACGCGGCCGACATGGCGCTCCAGACGCTGCGCCGGATCCGGGACGGCGGGTTGCGGGACCACGTCGGCCAGACCGGGGTCGCCCGGTGCTCCGTCACGTCGGACTGGGGCATGCCCAACTTTGAGAGGCTGGTCGCCGACAACGCCCTCCTCCTGCCGCTCTACGTCGAGGCGTGGCGGCAGCAGCGCATCAGAGACAGTGCCGCCGTCGGCGGCGGCGATGGCGGCGGCGGCGACGGGGGCGGGCCGGACTCGGAGTTTTTCGACATGGTGATCGAACTGGTCGACTACCTGACGTCGGCCCCCATCTGCCGGCTCGACGGCGGGTTCGCCTCGGGTGAGTCGGCGGATGCGCGCTACCGCCGCGACGACCCCACCTCGGGTGAGGGCGCATACCACGTCTGGACCCGGCGCGAGTTCGACGGCGCCGTCACGGCGCCGTCGGACGCGGCAGCGGGCATTCGGGTCGGCCCGATCGCCGCGACATACTGGGACGTCCGTCCGGGCGGCAACGTGAGCCCGGGCCTGGATCCCACCGACGAGTTTGCGAACCAGAACGTGCTGCGGGTCTGCATGAGCGTGTCTGATCTGGCGGCGAGCCACGGCTTGACGCTGGGGCAGGCCCAGCTGGCCATCCGGCTCGCCAAGTCCCGGCTGCGGGCCCGGCGCGACCGCGACCGAGTCCGTCCCGAGACGGACGCCAAGGCGGTGGCGGGCACCAACGGGCTCGTGATATCGGCGCTGGCCAAGTTCGCCAAGTGCATGGCCACTGTGGACGAGGGCCGGGCCGCCAAGTGCGTCGAGGTGGCCACTCGGGCGGTCGAGACGGTCCGGTCGGTGCTCTGGGACGAGGAAACCGAGACCCTGTACCGGCTCTGGAGCGACGATGGACGGGCGGATACGCAGGCATTTGCGGATGACTACTCGTTCCTGATCCAGGGTCTCCTGGACCTGTTTGACGTGACCAACGACGAGGCAGTAGTGGAGTGGGCCGAGCATCTCCAGCGTATGTATCTGAATGCTTCCGCAGCGACCACGATCCCGATTCCGGTCCCGATCCCGATCCTGATTCTGATCCGGGTTGAGTATGTTTCTAACGGCCAATTCAGACGTCCAGCTAAGGATATTTTACGACCACTTTTCTTCGCGCAGCAGTCACGGTGGTGGTGGTGACGGCGTCGGCGCCGTCACCACCACCACCCCTGACGACGGCACCGGCAGCGGTCACCTTTTCGCGGTCCGCCGCCACCACGCCTCGGGCGGGTTTTATTCCACTCCGGCCGATTCGGCCGACACCATCCTCCGGCTCAAGGACGGCATCGACACGACCCTGCCGTCCACCAACTCGGTCGCGGCGCAGAACCTGTTCCGGCTCGAGGCCCTGCTAGGGCACGAACCATTCGGCCGGCTGGCCCGGGAGACGGTGGTGGCGTTCGAGACCGAGATGCTGCAGCACCCGTGGCTGTTTCCGGGCCTGCTCGAGGGCGTCGTCTGCCTACGGCTGGGATACAAGGGGCCAGAGGTAGGCAAGCGGATCAGGTACACGGGCCGGAAGAGGGTGGCGGAATCCCCAAAAGAGACAAGAAGCCTCGCGACGAGAAATGCGGGCTAGGCGGCCTCGGCTACGGCGGCCCCGGCTGCGGCGGCGGCGGCCGCCGCCGCCACCTGACCGGGGTGGCCGTTACGAACTGATTGGATGCTATGACGTAGTGGACGCATGCAGCATGGGCTATCATGGTATGATCAGGTATCACTTGGCCATTTCCCCCCCTTCTTATTTGCAGATAGCGACAGGCGAAAGGCCTGTGGAATTTATGATACCTCGGCGCCTCTTGGCGTGTTGGCACTTGGTAAATCATGGGGTCCGGTCCGTAGGGAGCCAGATAGATATGCGAGACGCTGACTCGTCTACTCGGCCAGTTCTCTGGTTCGAAGCTGGCAAGATATCCTATCTCCTGTTGCTACCCTCTACACGTCGTCCAAGCGGTAGCCCCTGTCCCCCGCCTGGGTCGGGCGCGCGCCGGCAACCTGCCTGCCTCCCTGCCTTGTGTGAGACTGGCCATCGACCGGCGCCCCGCATTTCACAGGGGGGGTGGTAGCCAGAAGACAAGGGAAGCGGGGAAGCAGAGATCAGGCGACCAGGCGTTGCCTCGGGACAGCTGCGTGATGCCCGACGGGCCCTGCCGCCGCCGCTCGCCGCTCCTGCCGTACATGATGATCTCCGATGAGATCGGCGTGCGGGGGGGGGGCGGCGGTCGTGGTGCGGATGGCGAATGCCAACGCATGCGTATTCCGGGACACATGGCGTGGTCGGGGTGGGGGGGGCTGTCACGATGCGGGGGGGGGGGCAAACTCTATCTCTATCGATCTGTGTTCCCTGTTTACGTGTCCTGCAGGCGTGGTGGTGCGCGTGGTCTGGGGTGATGGGGGGAGGGGGTGCAGGCGCGGAGTGGGGGGCAAGGAGCAGACGTCGGGGTGTGAATCTGCGGACGCGCGGATGCTCTGGTTGCCGGTCTGGAGAGGCCTGGTTGGGGGGGGGGCATGGAGGTGTGATGAGGGTGGGTGAGAATGTGCGGATGCGCGGATGGTGCGAGTGCCGGTCTCCAGAGGCATTCACTGCCGCGATGGGACAGACTGCCTGCCACGGCGGCGGACGGCAGTTGTGGGCGGCATCTGGTCCGCGGGCGGTATCTGCGGGTGGCATGTGTGGACGGCATCTGTGGGCGGCATCTGACCGTGCCATTTGGAAGTGGTGCCCGCGGCGTGGGTGGTATCTGCGAATGGCACCAGCGGCGCGTGGCATGATACCCAGCAAGCGTGGGGGCGGCGGCAGCGGCGGCGCCTCCCCCCAAGCACCACCACCCCAGACAGACGATACACGTTATGCCGACCACGGCATCTCCATCTGCAGGCGGGGCGATATCACGGCGGGCGGGCCATCCGGGGGGCGGCGGCACGGCCGGCAGGATCCGGCGGCAGCAGGATCCTCTCTCCGAGTCAGGAGAGAGCTGCTGCGGTCTTGATGTGATTGGGCCCACTGGCCGCTCCCGGCTCGGTGGTTAAACTCGGCAGGGCCGGTCTCGCCCCTCTGGTTCCTTTGCGATCACGTCCGGCGTCTGTCTGTCTGTCTATTTGTCTGTCTCTGTACGTCCGCGCGAGGAGATTTGAGAGGGCAGGTGAGCGGGGATGAGAAAGGATGAGAGAGGATAAGAAGGGGGGGGGCACCAGACGTCGATGACGCGAGGTGTCCGTCATGCCGTGCGAGGTTGCGGGCTGTTTTCCTCCTACAGAGCGCGGGGGGTGCAGATCTGCGGCGGAACAGCGGAACAGCGACTCGGGCCGGCCGAGTCTGGCGGGATCAAGATGGCCGCGCCTGGCCGCGGCCGATGATCTCCCGCACTCTGTGCGGAATCCTGACGGCAGAAAAACAGGCCGACGGCCGCGACCAAGTTCTATCTGCTGTCGGCCACGCGGGGAGGCCGTTCTGCAGGCCAGGCAAGGTACACGGCTCGCAAGTCGGGCGAGAAAGGCTATAGGGTCTGTAGATGCAGCACCGGTTTTTTAGTCGGAATCAGGATGCCGGCCGGGCGCGTTTGCAGGCCCGAGAGGTGGCATCGGGCCATTGGGAGCTGTCCATGGTGACTTGCGACTGACTCGTCCGCACCACGGCGGAGATGGATTCCCGGTATCCCGAGTAGAAATGGCGATGAATATACATACACATACACACGAGTATTCGACCACTCGGATCCGACAGCATACATGTATTCGACCACTCCGATCGAACAGCAGGCGGGATACATCGGGGGCCGTGTATTCAAGGGCCGGAGGAGGCCCTGCCAGCTGGGGATTTCATAGCGGCAGGGCTGCCTGCACGAGTCTAACGACTGTTGAAATCACATCACTCAAGACTGACACGATTGGTGGTCATGATACGGCCCCGTCCGTCGGGTCGTGATTACTGTACCTCGAGCTAAATAAACCTGCGACGATTAGTAGGCCAGAGCACGGCCCCGTCTCACGCCACCGAGCTCGCCGTCACTGCGTGTGAAAACTGGGGCGATTGGCAGGCGCATGGCGTCTGTCTCAAAACTGGTAGTCGGTAGTCATCTTGAGGGCTGGCTGCATGTTCGGGTTTGTTTGCCTGGTGGCGGCTGGCAGGCTGGCAGGCTGGCGGCGGCGCAACGGAACCAACCCGTTGGACCGAAACAGAGCGGAGCCAGCTCATGGCTCGCTCATCCAGGTCGGATGTTTGCTCGCCCGGCTGGCGGATCTGACGGGTCGCGCCCCTGGGACGGGCATCTACCCTATCTCTGCCACCAGCAAATCAAACAGGGACGGGGAAGGGGACGCGGAAGGGGACGCGGCGACACGAGGGAGGGGATCCGCGAAACATCCAGATCCTGGACTACCGGGGCAGCGAGCGGCCTCTTCCGCGCGGCCGCACGGCCGCTCAGCCGGGCGGAGCTCTCGAAACGAAGGCTGGCGCTGTCTGGCTGTCTCGCTGGCTTACATCCCGACCCGAGTGCAGCAGGCCGAGCTAGCGATCGCGAAAGGCCTGGCCGCTGTGGCTGCTGCTCCGGATAGATTGGGCCGCAATGCAAGGGCGCCGCATAGATTGACCCGGCATGGAATGGCACCGGATAGATTGGCCCGCGGCGGAATGGCACCGCATACATTGGCGGCCTGCGATGCAATTCCACCACGTAATGGTATTGCGCCACCGCAGCTTGTGGTCGGGGCTCCGGCCCCGACCGCAAGCTGGTCTGCGTGCGTGCGTGCCTGCCTGCCTTGGCGGCACTGCATGCTGCCGGCCGGCCGGACGGACGGATGGACGGGCGGCGGCGCGGCTGAGGGGTGTTTCATCCTCCGCCGTGGCGTGGCGTGGCGTGGCATGGTGCGGGACGGGACGGGAAAACCGCGACGGGCCGTTTCATCGCGTGCCGGCGCGGTCGGTGCGGCCGCCGTCTCGACGAGCGTCGCTACGACTCTGCTCCGTCTGCTCTTTCTGATCCTGGGGCCGAGTCCGGGTCGGAGGAGCGGCCGACCTGGCCCGACCCCGCCGTCTTCTCAGCCGGGTACCAAGGGGAGAGATGGGGGGCGCTGGGAGGGGTGGCGCTCGGGGGGGCGCGGCTGACGGTGGCGCCCACGATGCAGGGAACCCGGGTGAGAGACACGGCGCGGATGGGAGATCGAACAAGGTCCGACAGCGGGTAGCTGGCTCGCTGGCTGGCTGGCGCACACCTATATCCATGCCCACACATACACAAGTGACCCACCGGCTGTCTGACCCAGGCGGACTCGAGAACAGGCCAGCCGGGTTCGACAGCGCGCGGACCGCGCGCACCGCACCCATGACGAGCAATACGCCCGACTACGCCGCGGTCGGGCCTCGGGTCCCATCGGAGAATGGGCAACGGGCGAGACGGTTCTCCGTCGCCCGAACTCGACGCGCTGTCCTCGTCCCTCGGGGCGCCAAGAGACTGCGGCGCCGCGCAGCGCCACGGCGCCAGAGATAGATTGTTGTGTGGTCCCGGCCCGGAACCGGGTTCAGGCCACTTTTACCGCACCACGATCCGGAAATGAGGCGGAAAAATATCCTTCCGCCGATGCCTGCCTGCCTGCCTATTCCAGCCCGCATTGGATCGTCGGCATCGTCATCGTCGCCGTCGCCGGCTTTCTTAGAATTGCTGAGGAGCGCGACCTGCTGAGGAAGCGCGCCCCGCCGATCCGTTCCCCGGCCGCATACCCCCTCCCCTCCGCCTCCCGAGATTAGGCTGGTTTCAGACTCAGCCGGTGATCCCCTGCAGGGGCAACCAATTTTCTCCTTTGGCCCCTGGCAGATGACGACGCCCCTCCCCGGACCCTCGGGGCCCCTTTGCGGCCTGCAAGGTACGGAAGGAACCGAGTAAGATGATTGGAGGGAGAGGACCCGACGGCGGGTCGAAGCCAGGGGAGGGAGGGGGCGTGGCCGATCGGTGTTGGGGGGAGAGATTGGATGAACAGGAACACGGGTTGGTGCGTTTTGTTTCCTCCCTGCGTTGTTTCCGCCTTGTTGGTGCATTTTGCGGCGCGTCATCATCATCATCGTCATCATCATCATCACTATTATCATCACCATATCATCATCATCACCATCATCATCACCATCATCATCACCGCCATGTTCATCATGATCATGATCATCATGCCATGGCATCGCATCGCACAGGCCGATGAGCAATATCACGAGGCTGGCGAGAAATGAGCAGGGTTGCCACTCCTTGCTTCCTCTTCGCTCCCCCTCACCTCCACTTTCTTTCTTTCTCTGACAGGCGGTGGGCAAGACAGACTGACCTCGGTCCCGGCCCGTCTCAAGCTGACTCACTCGGACACTAAGAGGGGGCGACGGCGTGACCGGACAGCCGACAGCCGGGCTGGCCGGCTGGGCCGTGGCCTGGCCGTCCCCCATCCCCCGTCTCCCACGTCCCCGGCCCCCCATCCCCCATCGGTTGCTGCTTACTGCACCGGTGGCCAGAATGTGTTTGGGCGTGTGTGTATATTCAAATGTGGATATGAGGGGGGCGTGCCCTCGTAGGATGGGTGCGCACGCGGCAGACGGTTATCCAGAATTATCGGCGACAAGTCTCTCCTCCCTCTGCTTGGCCAATTGACTTGCTACGCATGCCCCCCCTCTCCCGTGCCGCCACGCCCCGGCCCTCCCTGGCCGCTCCCCCCCCACTCCCCCCCACCATGCACGCGCACGTCCCACCGTCTACTGCGGTCAGAGCATAACATGACCAGGGGAAGATTACTAGGGGAAACGACCAGGGATGGGGGGAAAAACAAGACACAGAAACATTCGCGATATCATTTCAGACCTCTGCCCTCCGCCCTCTGCCTCCGCCCTCCGGCTCCGGCCTCCTCCCCTTGATGGCCAGATAATGGATGGCGGTTCTGTTCCAGCAAGGAAACTGTAGCACCGGGTAATACATGCAAAACGGCCAATTTGGTCCGACCCCATCCTGGCTCTCCTCGACAATCCCTGAACCAGCCCCTACCGCCGCCATGGTCGCCATGGCCGCCATGGCGCCAGATTGCAGACTCCTCATTTCTTGCCCTGCTCATTTCTTGCCCCCCCTTTCCTGTAGGTAGCTCTGGCTAGAGCAAACGGCGGTGGGATGGCCGTGCTTGGGCGGCCGGGTTTGCCAGCCCAGACCTGGTCCGGCTATCCGCTGGTCCGCTTGCCTGCCCGCCCACCCGCGCGCGGCGCGCCGCACCCGTAGCCTGGTGGGGTGGCCGCGGTGGCCGCGGTGGGCCGTGCCCTTTAAAGCTCCCCTCCCCGCCCGGCCGATTTGTTTTTCTGGTCCTGTCCCACCAGCCTGCGCCTGCGCCGTTGATCTTGATCATCGTCACTCATTCAGCCCTCCATCTCCCTTTTTTTCCTGCCCGTGTTCTCTGCGCCCACCAACACATTCCTTTTCGGCCGGGAAATTCCCCGGAAACGCCCATCAGGCTGGTGCCGGTGTCATTCCTTTTTCGTTTTCTTTCGGTTCCCCGAGAATACCAACCGGCCTGCACTCTGACGCGACTCCGTCTGCCACCCCCCCCGCCATCGTGAGAGAACGCGGCCTGCGGCCAAGAGAGGTAAGAGAGAGCTACGGTGATTCACTCCAAAACGAGCACTCGCCATATCTTTCCCTTGGTGCCCTGCCCATACGCACACGCAGCATACGCCTGCTTTGCTCCCTCACTATCCCCCCCATCTGCACCTGCCAAAAGTCCCAGCCACACACGCGCCCTCCGCTCCTTCCCTCGAGTCAATAGACGCCCCCCCTCCCATCTCACGAAACAAAATCCGAGCCTGTCGGGTTTGCTTCTCCCCATTCTTTTCCCCACCCTCTCTGCCTCTTGCGCACTCCAGAGTATGTTCCGCTCTTCGCGTCCCCTTCCCCCCCGAGGGATCTCTCCTCTCTCTCACACCCCCCCTGCATCACCAGCATCAGCAGCCTGCCTCTTGGCGTGGCGCAGGCTATCCACGCCCCTCTCTCGCATCACTTCACCCCTTCCAGGGCCAATCCTGCTGCTCCGTCCGCCCTTGCCTGCCCCTGCCCCACACAGGGAGGGCGGAACCAAATAGCTTGACCGAACCGAGGGAGAGCCCACCGAGACCTGGCTGACCGATATATATTAGAATACGCCCGAGTCCTCGTCACTCCTTTGTCTCCCCTCGGTTGTCTTCTCGCCCACTCTCACTCACCACCACACATTCCTTCGTCGTCATCCCCCATTCATTCTTTTTTTTGCCTCCGCACGCTAGCGACCTCGCCGGGACCGAGACTTCTAGATAGAAGAACGGTCCAAGAAGGGTTCACCAAAGTTTGCGCTGACAGCCAAGGTCCTGGAGCCTGGCCTTGTCCCCCTTTCTTCTCTCGAGAACATCGTTGTTGCGGGCCCAGTGCGATCCTTGACGGACCAGCCGAGCTCGCTCCGGCCTACCCTCTCCCAGCAGTGCTGTTGCCGAACTGTCCAGCAGGATCTGAACCCCCTTTCTCTCCGACACAGTCAAGAGAACACATTCCCATCAGGTACGTCTCCGAATTGCGCCCCATTGTCATCATCCCTGTGGATCCCTCCTTTGTCCTCCGCGTCTCGCATGCCGACCGTTGCCGCCGAGTGCCGCCGAGTTCGGTTCCGGCCATCAAAGCGGGGCAACAAAGCCATTCCAGCCTGGGTTCCAGTCATTCCCTCCAGACGGACTGGACTTGACTCGCCTTCACATTCCAAACACCACCTTGCCAACCATTTCCCCGTCACCACCCCATGCTGCTATACACACACATACCCATCCTCGCCCATCAGTCATCACAGATCAGTCCACAAAAGAGCAGGCCCTCCTCATCAGCATACCCTCCCCAGCAACCCTCATCAGCATAGAGAAGCTCCCGTCCCCTCATCCGCCCGTTCGCTTCTCTTTGCTCGCTCATCACAGCCGGTCTGCGTTTGGATTTGAACTCGAGAACCTGACATATTTTTCTAGTCTTTTCCTTGTCACCGTCGCAGCCATGAAGCTTTCTCTCTTCCTTGTCGCCTCTGGCGCCATGCTTTTCGTGTCCGCCTCCCCTCTCAAGGTCCGCGACATCGCCACCGACATCGTCTATGACTACGTCACCGTCACCGTCACCGACGACACCGTCCCCACTGTCGCTCCCGTCCACGCCGCCGCCCCGGAGGTGGTCGTTTCCGAGACGACAGTTGTCGTTGTGTACCCGCCGCCGGCCCACACTCATTCGTTCCCTCACGCCCAGCACCCCAAGCCTGAGCCCGAGCAGGCTACGGCCCAGGCTCCCGCTCCGTCTCCTCCCCCGGCTCCGGAGTCGTATCCTCACCCCGCCCCCGCGCCGCAGAAGCCCGAGCCCTCGACCACCTACGTCATTGCCCCTGAGCCGACCACCTCCAAGCCGGCCCCCGTGAGCATCCCCGAGAGCACCGGTACCCCGAGCGCTCCCAGCACCGGTAACCCGTTGATCGACACCGCCCTGGTCGCCCACAACCTCCACCGGTCCAACCACTCTGCCTCCGCCCTGTCCTGGGACCCGACTATTGCCTCGTATGCCCAGGTGGTCGCCGACAAGTGTGTGTTTGCGCACGACCGGTATGTGATGCCCCATTTCTCCTCCACTTCTCCGTCGTGGTAGACAGCCTAGCTAACCAACGGGGGACCCATCCATAGCTCCGAGGGTGACGGTGACTACGGCCAAAACATTGCCTTCTCCGGAACCAGTGCCGACGTGTCCAACGCCGACCCCAGCGACTATGCCAAGGCTGCCATCACCGACATGTGGTACGACTCGGAGCTGAACAACTACGATGGATTTTTCGGCGTCGACTCGCCCCCGCTCAACAACCTGGACGGCTGGGGCCACTTCACCCAGGTCGTCTGGAAAGACTCAACCAAGGTCGGCTGCGCCGTCAAGTACTGCCCCGCCGGTACCATGGAGGCCAACTTCAACGTCTGGTTCACCGTCTGCAACTACTCCCCTCCCGGTATGACCGTCTCGTCCCTCTTGCCTCACGAATGCGGTTCGCTAATCCCTATCACCTGATTTAGGTAACGTTGCTGGCGAGTATGCCGCCAATGTCGCCAAGCCTCTCGGCATGGCTAACGCGTCGTAATCGGCCCCGCGCGAGTTCGCGTTGTCTTGACGTCACGCCGCTGCCCTACCGGGGCCTGCTGCGTGACCCCGACGCAGGTTCATAACTCCCAGCAATTCAATTTTCGGGTCAGGCAAAAGGGGCACCAGCTGTGCCCGTCCTTCTTCCGTCTTTCTTGCCGAGGAGTCGGGCGCATCTTTTTTTTTTCTTTTCTATTCAATTCTTGCTGTCCTTTACTTTCCTGCCTTTTGCCGTTCGGCTTTACCCATTCGATTCGGTCTTGTAGTTTTATATGTACCCTGTGCATCCATCCCCGCAACATCCCCTCCGCATCTCTGCTACCAGTCAAGCCTTGCCCCGGCACTAGTCCTTCTTGTTGGTCCGTATCTCGACCTTGTTTGCCTGGTCGTCGGACAGGTCGACCGACCGACCCGGAGGATGGGATGGGTGAGGGGTGAGGGGACTTGCAGCGGCTGGGCTGTGGATACATATGATGTGATATGCTTGTCGTGTGTGGCTTTATTCTGGAATCGTTGCAGGTTACGAGGTGTAGGCGGGTATGGAGGCGCGAACAGGCCGGTCACGGATTGGGAGAAAAAAATTAGCATTGCGGTCGCGTGGGGCATGGGCCGGGGGCGCGGGCATGCGCGTGGATGATGATGGGTTATGATTCTTTCGACACCTCGGGGTGTCTGTTTATCTGACATTTTTCAACAATTGTGGCTCAGGCCGGGGCATTGTGACAGACCGCCTGGCCATTTTCATCCATCCATCGATTGGTGACACATGACGGTTGTCTGTGTTCGCTCTGGCCTCGAGAGAATGGAGTCTCATCCTCGTGCTGGTGATCCAGCCTGACATCTGTTGTTGTTCGTCCTTGATGCCTGCCGTCGCGTCCCCAGTAGCCGGCGGGGCTCGATCTGCCTCCCTGGTCGCCCTTGAGATCTACGTGACACATTGTCAGTCGCTCCCAACGTCCGTCATCCCTTGGGGCCTTTGTGGCGCCACATGATTCCAAGCCCGCATGGTCCACCTATCAGTCGCCTTCTTCTCTCTCCCCCCAGGCCCCTGACACAGACCAGGAAACACCGCATTCTGCCGCCTGATCGACTTTGGCTTCTCCCCTGACTATAGACCTGTCTCTTCGACCTCGACGGTTTACCTCGGCTTCTCGTATGACTTGTTACCGTACCCGACACATCTCATCGACACATCTCATCGCCCCCAGCACCTACCGATCGATCGATCCACCCATCCATCCATCCATCCATCTAACCATTCACCAACTCCTGCACCCACCCCCTCATTCCGCTTCGCCATTTCTGAGCTTGAGCCCCCTCCTGTCCCCGCCACACCCATACCGTCTCTGATCCGAGACAGACTCACCACGTGTGTCGAGGGGGTGGATCTGAATATGTCAGTGGCGGAGGCGGGGGTGCGGGGGGGCCGGTCCCATGTGTCAAAAAGGTGGCGGCGGGCAGTGGAGAGGACGATGATGGAATGGCGCCAATATGTGTTCCTGTCTCTGTCTGTCTGTCTCTGTCTGTCTGCTTGTCTTTTTGTGTGTCTGTCTGTCTGGATCTCTGTGTCTGTCTGTTTCTCTCTCTCTCTGTTTACCTGAGACATCCAGACTCAGTGTTCCACGTCGACCTGGTCAGGGGTTGTGCCCGTGCGTGTGTGTGAGGTAGGTATGGGTGTATGTGTGCTTGCCATTCAGGCGCGCCCTTGGAGGCCGGATCGGCGTCGCCGCGATATCTGGGAGTAAGGATGAGATTGAGATCGGGAGGGGAGGCACAGGAGATTCTGTACAGCCGCGGTTGGGTCACCGGAGCGAGGTCCGCTTCCCGGAGGACCGAAGCAGATGTGCCGAAGCCGAATCGGTGCGATAGAAGCAAGAAGAAATTTGCCGCCATTGCGATCACACACGCGGAAATACGGTTGCCAGATGACTGCTCGTCCTTCCTCCCAATCGCAGCAGGGGGGCGGAGAGGAGGGGGGGCGGGGGCGCGAGGCACCAGGGGCGAGGGGATAAGGGAATCAAGCGAATGATCCCGCAACAGCCGAAACGTTTATGGCCAGCCAGTCAAATGACAGCTAATTCTCGGCTGTGGATCGGTTGTACTCCAGCTGAAGCCGGACTTGACTCGGCCGCCGGGCATTCCATGGAGAGGAACATATACTGGCCGGGCCCGCGAACCCCCCCTCCCGAGGCAGTCCGAGACGAAAGGAGACGAGACGCGTCGGATAATCGGCGCTTACGAAAAAGATGATAGGATGAAGGGCGGAAGAGATATGCGCCCGATGTTCCCCGCGCTGTCTGATCGATGCCTGGGCGGTGGGTCGAGAATACAATGACGTATATCATAAAATGTGTCGGGTATACAGTCAATTGCACTTATTCGATCACCCTCAAGACGTGCTCGACGGCCAGCCATCCGGTGACACCCCCTCCCGCTCCTTCTCATACCTGGGCAGCATCGGGGAAATGCAAACATACCTGACTCGTGGCCCAGGAACATGGACGGGATCGATCGGCTGATCTGTTATATAATGTCCTAGTATTACCATCAGAGCGGCGCTGCTATCCAGAACCCTCTAATGATGCAGCACACTCGTCTCTCTCGACGTAATAAAGCCTCTCCAAGCCACTCTAGGCCGCTGGGTGCCGGCCATGCGAATCAACCACGCGCTTCCTCGGCCACCAAACTCCCTTCTCCAGCCACAGGACGCTACTTGCCCCCGACAATGTAATCCAACCGGCCTGGTTTCTGAGACAGCCCAGTGGACCTCGCACCAGCCTACCACAATGGGAGAATAGGTTCAACAAGCCACGGCCCACTTGGCCAGCCAGTTTACGCCCCCACTTCAGGGCCGAGAAAATCTCACCATGCCCATCTTAATCAGCAAGGCAGCACAGATGCCGAGCCCCACAAGAGACACTCCGACGCCGGAGGCCCAGTGGCCACAAGTCTTCTCGAGCTCGCCACCGTGTTCTCCGTTGCCGGTCGCGGGACCTGGTTCCGTCGTCGCCGTCGTCGCCGGCGCGCCTCCCGGCGCTTTGGAGGGACTGTCCACGTAGACGGTCTTCTTGATCATCACCGTCGTCCCGTCGAGGATTCCCTGTCCATCATACGTTCCAGCCGGTGCGAGACGTGGCCCTGACGTGGCCTGAGTGGTCGGATCCTGGTCCGGCCGGGCGATCGTGCTCGTGCCGTCGGGGGTTTCCTGTCCGTAATACGTTCTGGCCGGCACGAGAAGTGGCCCTGCCGGGGTCTCAGCGGCCGCCGGGTCACGGTCCGGTCGGGCGATCGTCCAGTGGATGGCAGACCGGGAGGCGGCGGGCTCGCCGCGCGGCTGGTGTCCGCGGCGGCGAGAGAACAAGCCGGCCGAGGCACTCTCCGTCGACTGGGCGCGGAGCTCTGCTGCCGCCTCCTCATTCCTCATGACCGCGGCCCTCTCTGCGATCTTGCGCCAGAGTGCTGCAGAAATATCGGCTGGCTCGGCATCACTCGGCGGGGGAAACATGGGGGTGGGAGTCTCTGCGAGATAGCGGTGCAGGGCCAGGCCGGCCTCGGTGCCCGCCTGTCGGCTGAAAATGTCGTGCGGCTCGGCGAAGGGGTGGTTAAAGATGGGGCGGCCCCGTGGGCTGTGGGGATCCATGATGGATTATGATGATGACAACGATGATGATAATAATGATGATGGACGAGAGCCGGTGGCTGCCTCGGAGGGAGCGGCGGCTGTCTCGGAGGCAACGGCGGCGGGGGTGAGCGATGCTTGCAGCCGGGGCTGGCTCTGTAACTGGAGATGACGATGATGGTCGAATCTGATAAAGAGAAAAGTGAAGATGATTATCTGACTGATTGCCAGTCTGATGGATGTGGGTGGTGGTCGTGGTGATGGTGGCCGGCAATGAAACTGAAGATGGGAGAGAAGGGGGAGAAGGGAAGGAAAGAGAATACGAAAACTGGCTGTGTATTTATGATGATCTCGACCAAGTCCGAGCACATGCCGCTTGGACCTCTATTGCGTGGCGTGGTGGCCTCCTGTGGTGGTGGTGCGG
Organism: Bertia moriformis; assembly: GCA_025802115.2. Lineage (NCBI taxonomy): Eukaryota > Fungi > Ascomycota > Sordariomycetes > Coronophorales > Bertiaceae > Bertia > Bertia moriformis. The sequence goes on from JAOYNC020121444.1 coordinate 14,588, forward strand.
GCGAGTGGGGATGTTTCGCGGGTGGTTGGCGCCGCCCGTTCCCGCTCCGCCACGATTTCTGGACTGGTTGCGGCGATCAGTCCAGATTCTAGATCAATAAAAGTTACACTCTACCCTACTCGTCTCCTGCTCCGCGGTAGCCATCGTTTGTCGGCTGGCGGGTAGGTCGGTCTTTTTGGGCTTTCTCTTGAATGTTCGGCTTTTCTCAGTGAGGCCTGTTATGCGATATGTCGCGCGAGAAAGGTCGGTTCGAGGTCGGGATCGGAATCCTCAGCTGATACTGCCGCCTCTCAACAAGATGGCAGGATCGCAAAAGCAACAGAAAAAGCAGAAGCAATGATACCGCCATCGCCACCATCACCACCAGGAACGGGAGCAGCAGCAACAGGAACAGCAACAATAGCAGCAGCAGCAGCAGCAGTGGCCGTGGCTGTCGTCCAGTGAACCCCGCTGACTCGACTGCCAGAACGAAGCCCCCGCTGTGACGGCAGCCGGAAACTCCCAGCAGCAGCGGCACCTTTTAATTACCGGCTTGCCGTTCTTCTGCCCCTGTTACTGCCCCCGCCAGCCAGGCACGAGGGAGAACCGACCACCCCACGGCCCCCGCTTGTGCACAGCGAAGGCGGACCACGTGCTCCGCCGAAAGTAGTCCGAGTGTTTTCTTTTCAGTTCGTCTTGCGGCTGGGTTTGGACCGCATGTCTGTGAGCTCTGACAGTCGGAGTGCTCCAGCCTGGCCCCTCCAGCTGTGTCCGGATAAGCCGGGCCCACGGCTGTGACTGGAAAGCGGTTCGCCCCGCCACTGTTCTCTAGCGGTCAGAGGGCTCCCACCTGCCCCCCCCAGCGCCCCCAGTTGGATATGGACGGCCCGGCATCGCGACTGTGTTGTTTAGATAACCAGTGTTGATGCATCGCCTCCGGGATATGTTCTGCCAGTCGGGGGGGCACACTCGACCTCGCAGCTATACCGGGCCCGCAAGGGTGTTATGCTATACTGAGCCGCAGTCGTGATTGTTGACGTCTCCTCAGCTTCGCTGGATCGGAAGCGTGCTATATATACCTTCCTGGAAGCTGTCCTACTGTGTAATTGTGTTTATACCCTGCCTCGTAAGTGTATGGGATGGACCATGCGCGTCCATTGTACCACGCTCCGTCGCCGTGCCGTGCCATCAATGTGCTGCCACCTTTCCCCGCAGCCGCGGTTATCTTAAAATTGATCGAGGTCGATGACACATGGCATGGATCGGCTCATCTAGTCGGGATGTGTATACATATCCATCTTGTCGGTCAGATATAGAGCGACATAGACGCAGAGAAACCTGGCACCAGCAGTTTTCCAGTTATGCCGTAACCGTCAATGTCTCGACTTTCCGCCATTCAGATCCCTTACATCACCTGCTTTGGTATGCTTGTGTCTCACTAGCCATCCCACGTGCGCGCAGGTCGCGGCAGTGACATGATGCGTTCCAGGCCCCACACCCGACGCGCCGGTCTCTGCCATCTGAGTCTCGCTCTGTCCTCAAGTAGACCGCCGCCGCCCCCTCCCCACCTATCCCGCCGATCCTCGCCAATCCATAACCACCGATATCGGCCACTTCGCTCCCGCCTGCACGCTCGCTCCTACACGCCCACCCTATCCACAAAACCATGGCATCAAGGCGCTCCCCCCCGTATAGGGCGCACCGGCTTCTCTCGGCGCTCACGCTCCCCCTTTCCCTCTCCATATCCCTCTCCCTCTCCCTCCCCCCCTCCCTCGCCCCCCTCCCTATCGCCTCTTCGCCGGTCGATGACATCTTTGCTCCACGGAGCCCCGGCTGCGTCGCGTGCGTCACACCCATATACGACGCTTGCAATGCGGCATCGCCCTGGGGAACCGCAGAGTTTGCGTCGTGCCTATGCGACGCCGAATCGTCGCCACTCGAGAGCATGGTCAAGTGCGCCTCCGGCGGCGCCTGCGGGCCCGTCGAGACCGGCCAGCAGGCAGCACAAACGTGGTGCTTCCAGAACAGCGCCACCTTCCGCGCCGACGTCTGCGCTGCACTGCGATCTCCTCCGTCCCCAGGTCTGAGCGCCGGCGGCGACCAGGGCCTGGCTCGCGGCGGCGACAACCCGGATGACGCAGTCCTCGCGTCCGGGTGCGTGGGCATCTTCGGTCTCGAGATCGCCGCACCTGCCGCACCTGACGCACCCGCCGCATCCGCCGCATCCGCCGCATCCGCCGCATCCGCCGCATCCGACGGTGCTGCTGCAGACCCGGCTCAAGATCGGCTCTCGTCCTCTGCATCGGCCCTGCTCGTCAGTGCAGAAGCCGCGAGGATGGAGGCCACCACTGCCCTGCCCCTGAGCACCGCCGGCGGAGTGGACAGCGACAGCGCGGCCGGCCAAGTCCGGGCTGGACCGGTCGAGGTTACACTATGCGGGATGGGGGTGCTGGCGCTGGCCATGTTTGTGCCGATCTAATCACGCCACCATGCACGTGCGACATGTTGGTTGATCTATTCAAATTGTATCTGGTCTTCTTGCATCACTCAACCCTCTCACGATCTGCCGATCTGCCGACTTGCCACATGGCTCGGCCATCTCATGCTACAACAGCCAATCACTCATCGCGTCCTCCCTTGCCCTGGGCCTGATCGGCCTCTGCCGCCCTGAGCCCGGCCGAGTGACCGGCGCTGGCGGGCATGCCGGGGATTTCAGCGCCCTTCTCCGGCTCCGGCATGGGCACGGCCTTATACGAGCGGTCGACGGCAGATGGTGCCTGTTCATCCTGTCGGTTCTATATCGTCCATCAACCAGACCAGGGTTAGCGAGCGGGTGGTGTGAAGAAGAAGATGAAGAAGCCGAAGATGGCTGGGCAGGCAGTAGCTGACCGTATCGCTGGTGCCGTCTGGGGTCTGTGTTCATCCAGGCCGGAATCAGCGAGTGGCCCGAGGAGCTCTTCCGAGAGATGGGCAGCAGCAACTTACTGTCGTATCGGTGCCCTTGCCAGCGCCGTGGAGAATCTCGTGCTCTTGTCCGATCGTGTCTGAGCCGTTGTCGCCCGCCCGGCTGCTTACTTGTTCGGGGTTGGGAGACATGGCAGATGGGTTATAGCGATGATGATGATTGGGGTTGACTGGCTTCGTGCGTGCTGCGTTTTTGCGGGAGAATAATATGAGGGTGGGCGAACGGTAGAATGGGCCGCTGCTTTGGTTTGAACACGCAGAAGAGGAGACGTGGATGAGAAATTAGAAGGGTATACCAGGGCTTTTAGTCGGGGCCATGTGGCCAAGTGACGTCATACATCTCCACCAACACAGCCGCCGTTGTTCTCGACTCTTCTGGATATCTCCTTGGGTCAGCCCCCGCCCATTTCTGGGTGCCACTGACTGGACACTCAGTCCCTAGCCTGCCGAAACTTGGGAAATTTTTCGGTTCCCAGGTCTGATGGGCGGTGATGGTAGTGGACGTGATCGCTGCCTGCCGCTGGCGAAGCTCAAGGGCTGGCTGTTGTTCCCAGACCTGGGACCATCGTGGCCACGGTTGCTGCCCGCCCAAGGCGCTCGCACGAGTGCTGGCGCAGGCTCGTGGACATGGTCCGCGCATACCGCGGCTGCCTGTCATAGCCGAAACTCGAGTCCCGGCCGCCAGGATCGATCTGGGGCTGGGGGCGATGATGTCAAAGGACCGCCAAGCAGGCGCAGACCGGACCAAACCCACAGATCATGAGCCGGAATGGTGGCCAAGGCAGCAGCAGCAGCAGCAGCTACTGGGCTGAATCCGGGAATACATGCTACGAGACCAATAAGCCCGGCAGCCCAAAAAAAACCATAAACATGCCAAATGGCGGCATCCCCGCGACAGGGCGCTGTGCCGCTCAGGTCGTCGGTTGCGGCCCCCTCTCGGCGGCGGTTCACGTCAGGCCTGAAACGCTGCGGCGGGGTCGGAGATGGCGACGGCAGGAGCTGCTGCAGGAGCTGCTGCTGCTGCTGCTGCCGTCGCCCGCGATCACTTCAACCCAGCGCCCATTTTGGGCCGTCTCGGCAGGCGACGCGACAAGGCAGAGGAGGCGCCTGGCCGGCCGGCGGCCGGCTCGTCGCCGTAAGCGCTGTCCCCACCCCGCCCGTTTGCCTCGTGGCCGGCAGTCCAGCAGCCGTGGCGCGGCTTCTGGCGCGGCTTCTGGCGCTCCTTCTGCTGCTTCTGGCGCTGCTGCTTCGGCTGCTGCTGCCTGGCGGACGACCGAAACCTGGGTTAGCCTGACAGGGCAAGCCAAGACAGCCTTGGCTGGGCACAAGCATGGACTGGCGCGTTTCGCTCCCGTACCCAGATCGGCGCCATGACACATGGTGTCATGTGTCATGAACGAACCCGAGCTTGCCACCTATCCGCCGTGCTCCCTCTCTCCTCTCGTGCGTGGCTGGCGCGCCGGCAGGAGAAAGAGATGCCCATGTTCCGCGGCCGGCGGGCAGGTGGTGGAAGAGATGGAATCTTCGATAAGGACCAGGCCCAGCCAAGGCGCAGTCGCGCACGAGCTGTCATCTTCTTGCTGGGGCCGCCATCGCATCGCCAACTTGCTCGCGCCTAGTCCCCCCTCCTCAATCGACCAGTACCAACATGAGGCTTGCAGCCGCGAATCGGGTCTTGTCAGTACACGCACACCAGGGCCGGCCTGCCATGTCGGCCCCCTCCCTCTCCTTCTCCACCTCCCACCGCAAGGTCCCGGCCGGGCCCCGACCCAGGACCCGCAGAGCCCGACTTACGACGAGACCCCGCTGCTTGCCTCAGAGAGGCATGGGCGCGATCCCCGGCCGGCCTCCCTGTTGCGTGCGGTGAGCGTCTGGCCGGTCTGATGGTCGGCTGAACCTGCGGCGGTCAGGCCCACTAGCCACCTGGGTGGCCCGCTCGGTTGGTTTTGGTTTTTGTTTTTTCTGCCTGGGCTTCTTTTTTTTGTTATTTTCCCCGCCGGTGTTCTGGCCGGCCTCCGGGCCGCCGCTTGGGATGGAGGTTGCGGTCTGCATCAGGGGAAGGAGGCTGGGTAAATTCTCTCTGATCGACTTGGCCGCGGCCCTCAGAAGGGGAAGAGGGGGGGGGATGGGGGCGAAGAAGGGGGAGAAGAGGAGAGGAGCAGACTCTGAGCGTCGCGACAAGAGTATATATCCACTCGTGCCTCCCCGCAGACCTGGTTGAGAGAAAGCAGACACAACGCACCATCAAACCCATCATCAGCTTCATTCATTCTTCTTCGAGCCTTTTTCAGTCGCCTCTGGCACTTGAATCCACTGCGGCCACTTGCCTATACTTACCTTACTGCCCCGTCCACCAATCAACCGCGCGCGCCCCCGGCTCTCTGGCTCCCCCACACACCATCCAGCCACTCTACAGCTCACCCCGCCCTCGCCCTCTCTCTCACAACGCACCCTCTCACCCACGCACCATGTCGTGCCCCTCACCCCGTTCCTCTATATGCTCGGCCAGCACCACACTCAGCTCATCCGACAGCCTGGGGTCCGACTCCTCGATCAGACTCACCAAGCACAAGAAGGTCCGGTTTATCTTCCCGGTTACCGTCTACCTCCTAGACGACGCCACCGACATCTCCTCGGCAAGCAAAAAGCGCGAGAAGAAGAAGGTGCGGCTCTCGAGCATCTTTGGTCGCAGCAGCAGCAGCAGCACCAGCGGCGGGCCGCCACTGGCATCCCCCATCCCGTCGCCGCCGCCGCCGTCGTCGCCACCGTTGTCGCCGCCGGCTTCACCGACTCGAAGCCCCCGCGCATCATTTTTCCTCCACCCGACCCGGACGGGCGGATTCCTGAGCCCGACCCGGCTGACGCTGGCCCGGCTTGGGGGCAAGGAGGTTGCCGTCGACGGCGGGATTGGGGCGTGGAGGCGGCGAGCGTCGGGCTCGAGGCTGAGCCGCGCAAACAACCCCCCGGAAGAGCTGGACAGCGAAGACGATGTCGACGCAGACGAGAACGCGGCGGCGGTGCTCATGATGAAGCGGGACTCGGTATATCACGAGAGGAATCGGTACTGGCTCGACCACGACGAGGATGCCGACTGACGCGCCCGGGCCGGCACGCGGGCACGGGGATCATTTCCGAACGGCTGCCACGGGCCTGGGGCCTGGGCTTTGTTTCTGCATGGCGTTGGGATTGTGGTTCTTGGGGGGGGGAGAGGATCCAGGGCTGGGCCATTATACCATTTCATGAGCGTTATCTGCGTCATGGCGCTGACTGAGCAATACAATATTAAACAACATGCTTGCTGTCTGTGACTTTTGTGGGAGCGTAGAGTAGACACCTGCACGGATGCGGGAGTCGTCATTTGTCTGACAGGTCTTGATCGGGGGCGGGGGAGGCGGAGTGGCAGCTACCCACGATACACACCCATGATACAAAGCGGAGTGGCGCCTCATCATGGTCCCATCCCGGCCAGTTCCCAACCGGATGAGGGGGAGAAAATGAAGATGCGATCCTGCCCATCACACGGCCCATCGCTAAGCCAGCTTCCGACCGATTGGGAAAGTGGAAATGCAAGCTGGACGCTCCCTGAATCCACCACGCCACGTCATCCAGGCCAGCCAGGCCAGCCAGTCGCGCATCAGGCATCATCACCCAGGTCAGCTCCAGGCTTGGTGAAGCTGCGATTGAGTGCTCCCCAGATCCATCACGGGCCGCGATCCCGAGCAGCTCCGAGCCTGGAAAGCAAAAAATGCCATTGCGCCCTCCCCCAATCCATCGTGGCCCGCGTGATCCACGCGAAGCCGCACGCCCACACACCGGTTTTTTGAAACTTGCAATGCGAACGCGGAGCAGCACCAGCACCACCGCCCTTCCCCCCCGTCACAGGCCACGATTCCCAAGCCCAGCAAGCAGCTCTTGCCGGGTTGGAAAAGGAAGTAGCAGGCGAGCGAGCACCCCCCTCCCCCGCGGTCTCGAGCCCACCGGGGGACGGGGCCCCGTGGCCCAAGCCGAGTTTCTGGCCCCCGGGCGCCACCTTGAGACAAGGCCTTATCTGTGGGACCTTGCCGCCTGTGCTGCGGACCTCCTCCACCCCCCCCTGCTGGCCCTCGATATCAAAGTCGAATGATGCAAAGTCGGTGGGGGCCTCCGCCCATAGCACTTCCCCCTGCCCAGTGTCATGGACGCCGGCTCTGCCCCGTCTCCCCGCCCCCCCCTTGCCTGCTGGGTCAGCTGGCTGGCTGCCCCGCGAGCCTGGCTAGCGCCCCGCCGGAGGACCAAGGACCGCATTCGGCGGCCTCTCCGCGATCGTGGCCTGAGCAGCAGCAGCCACGCGGCCGGAAAAGAAGTCGGTCGGTTCGTGACGTGGCTGGTTGTCTGAGACTTGGCGATGGCGGGATTGGATTGATTGGGTCGCGGTGGGTGCCCTGGTTGTTCTTCTTGGATGACGCTCCTGCCAATTTGAAAAGATGTGGCCTGTCCCCTGGACCCACATCCGACACAATTAGCTTAGTCAGAGATGTCTGGGGATAAAACTCTGGCTGGGCCCGCCAGCAGAGTTTTCCTCCCCTGAGCATAATAATTGAAATACAGACACCCGTCATTAGGTTATCTCCAGTGCGTCGCACCCATTTTCTTTTCACAATTCAGACTGTGTCGAGGTTGTCGAGTCGAGTCATACACCGCTGCCGGAAGACAGCAGTCATCAACCACCTAACTAAACCCAGACCGCCCGATATCCCGATTCTAGACAGACAACGGCGCTACATACACACACATACATACACACGCCTGCACATACACACACATACATACACACGCCTGCACATACACACATACACACACGCACGTAGCGATTCTACTGACAGCGCGCGGGTGTCGCATCACACCACCGAACCTCCTTCACCCCCCCTTATCTCCTGCCTACCCTGACCCGAACGCCTTGCCCAGAATCTTCTCGACCCCATGCCTAGCAAATCGATTAGCCAAGGCACTGCCCAAATCTGTCCCCAGCGGCGAGCCTACTCACCTCGGCGCCTTCGGGACGTAATTATCGGTATAATCCTCAATCTCGGCCAGATTCTGCTTCAGATCCCGATCGGCCGGCCGCCACAACTTGGTCTTGTGGATCAGCTTCCATCCCAGGAACATGACTGGGCAGATGGCGAGCATCGTATATCTTCAAGGAGTCAGAGTCAGCAGCATATCGATCTTAAGGAGGAGCGGATGGCCTACTCTCCCCCTAAGGAGAGGCAAGAAAATCTACCCTGCTTACCCAAACAGGAAGCTGGCCAGGCTCCACTTCCCCGGCAAAAAGACATCATACCCGCCCACCCAGGCCATGACAAACGTGCACACGAGCCCGACCATGGCCGTGTACGGCTGTCCGAACCCCCGGTACGGCAGCGAGGCCCGGTCTATGTTCTGCGCCTGGAGCGCACCGTAGAAGCACAGATACGTCGTGCACATGACGCTGAAGTTGATCAGCTGCGACGCGGTCACCAGGCTGGTGAACCAGGCGAGCACCGTCGCCGAGCCCTCGTTCACCTGCATGAACGACAACAGCGCGACCAGGAGCACGGCCGCGACGCTGTAGATGGGCACGCCGTTGGGCAGGCACCGGGTCAGGAACCGGGGAGCCTTGCCCTCGAGTGCGAGCCCGAACAGGGACCGGCTCGCGCAGTACACGTAGCTGTTGCCGGCCGAAAACGCCGACGTGAGGACCAGCCCGTTCACCAGGTGCGGCAGCACCGGGATCCCGAGGTTGCCCATCGCCACCACGTACGGAGACGCGGCCGCGCCCGGCGCGTCGTTCTCGAACGCGGCCCGCATCGTCTTGTCCGTGTACGGAACGAGGATGCCGACGCAGAGGGAGCCCAGCATGAAGAAGAACATGAGCCGGTAGAAGACGGTCTTGTACGCCCGCGGCATGGCCGTGCGCGGGTTCTCGGCCTCGCCCGCGGCCATCGACACGTACTCGGGCCCGGCCACCGTGAAGGAGGCCTGTATGAGTGCCTGCAGGAAGCCCATGAAGCGGCCGATGTGGCCGGTGCGGCCGAACTCGGCGAACGCGCCCGGGTCGCGCCAGTACCGGAACCCGAACCGGTCGTGGCGGGGGTTTCCCCCGAGCATGGCCACGAAAGTGAAACAGATGAGGCCGACGATCAGGGTGACCTTGCCGAGGGCGGCCCAGAACTCGGTCTCGCCGTAGAACCGGACCGCCGTGATGTTGACGACGGCGTAGAGCACGATGACGATGGCGATCATGGCGCCCACCGGCACGGCCTCGGTCCAGAACCGGAGAATGACGTTGCAGGCGGTGATCTCGAACGGCACCATAGCGGCCTGGAAGATGAAGAAGTTCCACCCGGCCGCGAACCCAAACGCCTCGTCGACCCACCGGCCCGCGAACCGGATGAAGGGAGACGAGATGGGCAGGTACGTGACCATCTCGGCCATCGACACGGTCACGCACAGGATGACGAGCGACCAGCCGGTGAAGGCGATGAACAGGCTGGCGGGGCCGGCCTGGTAGAGCCCCTTGCCGATCTGTACGAACAGGGCTGTGCCGATGGTGCCGCCGATGCCGATGAACTGGATGTGGCGGCCGTTGAGATTGCGGTGAGTGTGGTCGGTCGCGACGGTGGCGCGGGATGGCGGCGACAGCGGCCCATCGCCGGACTGCCCATCGCCGGACTGCCGGCTCGTCGGGGGGGGGGACGGCCGAGACGAGGGCTTCTCCGAGTCATGAGCGGCCTGCAGCGGCGGGGACGGCGACGGAGTGCCGCCGGCCATGGGCCAGCAGTAGCAGTGGCAGTAGTAGTAGTAGCAGTAGTAGTAATGATAGTAGCAGTAGTAGTAATGATAGTAGCAGTAACAGTGGCAGTAGTATTATCTATCTGCTGATACGACAGGCAGTAGCAGCAGCAGCGCCGCGCCCTGTAACAGGCCTGGCCTGTAGCGGTCGTGGTCGAACCGGGAGCAGCAGGCGTGAGGACAGAACCGACGGTCGGGGCGGTGGGGATGCGGGGCAGTCGTAGATTGATTTGAGAAGGAGCGAGAAGAAGGTCGGGTTGTATTCCATGGAGAATGGATGGATGGATGGATGGATGGACGGTCATCTGAGGGGTTCCGCTGTGTTGTATTTGGGTACGCCGTTATCGAGAACGCCGATGGGCGGGGACTTGAAGGTACGCCGTTATCGAGAACGCCGATGGGCGGGGACTTGAAGCTGGCAGGATGAGGAGGTATGCGGGGGGGGGGGTCCGTGGTTAACTCAAGTGGCACTCCCACCCGGCTTGCTGACCGAGGACGGACAAGAAAGTCTGAACGCTGTCTCTGTCCTTCCATCCGTCCGCCCGTCCACCTCGGGCCTGCTGCGGCCTATCGCACATCCATCGTTATACGGGGGAGGGGGGGGGCGCAGAGCGCGCGGAACTGCTAGACCCCTGCGTGACATGAAATCGTGAAATCGCAGAGGGCTGCCGCAAATCGCACAGCGCTGCCGATCACTGCAATCCCCCCCGCCCCCCCCCACCGTCGCGCCGCGCCGTCGCCCGCCGCTCTCTTTCCTGCCTTTACCGGACGCAGGATCTTAACCGTGTGAGCCGGGTTAAGAAAGGGGGCGGCGGGGGCGCGCTGATCGTAGAGGAGCAGCAGGACCAGCGGCATAGCTGGCTGGTCAGGACTGGTCGGGTGTGACTTGTCAGCTAATGCGGAGGGAGCAGGCGGGCAGGGGTCGGGTGAGGGGTATGGCCAAGGAGCCGGGTCGGGCGGCGACCAGTGATCGATCCGCCTTGCCTCCTTCCTTCTTTCCTGGCTGGTACCTCCTGCTTTCCTCGGCAGGAGGGCGGTCAGAGATTACGGGGCAGCGCGCGACGGTGCTGGCTGCTCGGCCGACATGATCTGGCCGAGTTGCCACTGACTGGGGGGCGGGGGGAGGGTCCAGTCCGATCGAGAGGGGCGGAACGGCAGTGGCTAATGGGCCTGGCCTACGCGAGGCCGGCGGAGCGATATTCATCTCGCCGCCGGTATTATCCCCATATCACGTGTCCAGCGGGACATATCTTGCCTGGCTCGGGGTCGTCAGGCTTGGGGGCTGTCGAGTATCAGCTGGCTCTCATGACGTCACTTCGCGTCGGCCGCCTTATCGTGGCGGGATGGCGCTGCTGCTGCTGCTGCTGCTGCTGCCGCTGCCGAGAGCCATCGACGAGCGCGCGCAGACTACGAAAATCCAGGCATGGCGGGCCGGGCCGGGACGGGATCGCGAGGGGGGACGAGACGATGACGACGGGACGCGGACGACAGTTTACCTGGGCAGCAGAGGGAGGAGAAGGGCGGGAAGGGGGTGAGGGGATCGTTGGCATTTGATGTAGTTGTCATCGTGGAGGGCGTTCCACCGCAGGCGCGCAGGCAGTCTTCTGCTACAATATCGGCCATCAGGCCGTGCTGACCCCTGATCCCTACGATGATCATCAGGGCCGAGCGAGATCCTCAGTTCGTTCACCGGCACTTGGTTGCTTGTGCCTGGTGGAGTATCTGCTGGGTGGAGATCTGCTAGCCGTAGCCGACGGACGCGTTGCCCCCCCGCCGGCAAGTACCTCTTGGTACTGCCAAGTCGGGTGTCTACGGTTCGAAGTAGATGGTCGCGTTAGCCTCGGCCGCGATATCGGCCCGCCGGCAGCTATCCTCAGACCAGTATCCCGGATCAGCCAAGGCCTGGTCGATAGACACCAGGACAGGTATGTATAGGCGGCCATCTCCACTTGGTCGAGGAGTAGTCGCGCTGTTGTTTGGCATATCCATCGGCAACCGAGGTCTATATTTTCAAGCTCTCCTCCCCCCCGCTCGCTTGCTGTCTCGGACCCAGCACATAACGGGCTCGCGGCGCACCTTTCCTAGTGATCCACCATCTTCAGGTCCCTCCTCACATCATCCGCGAGCTCCTCCTCCCTCACCAGTCCCAGCAGGACAAGGTCTCCCCAGAAGAACATGGCCCTCTCCCGCGCGTAGCTCAAGTAGTCAAACTCCTCCTCAGCGTCCCGCTCGGGCGTGCTTGCCGCTGCCGCCGCTGCCGCCTCCGTCTCCGCGCCGGCGTCGCCCTCGCTGCTCGCCCCATCGGCCGCGGCGGCGGCCGCGCCCGGCGGCCCATCCTCGGCCGGACTGAGGCTCAGCCCTTCGATCTTGGCCTGCACGATCCCCCACACGACCCATTGGGCGCTGCAGCCGGGCCGCCACAGCCGCGTCTCCTGCCGCAGCTCTTCGACCTTTTGGTCGACGCCCTCTTCCCGCTTCCGCTCCGCCTCGCGCCAGCCACCAGGCGGCACCCGTGCGTCCAGCATGAACTCGACGATCGAAGACGCCGACGGACCGCCGCCCAGCGACCGGATGCTGGACGACGACGAGGGCCCGCCGGCCGAGTGGACCTCCTCGCGCTCGGCCACGGGCGCCATGCGCGGAGTCCCGGATCCATCGTGGTCAGCGATCTTGGGGATGTGCTCGATGTAGCCACGGAGGAACCGGTTCTGCTGCTCGACGGTGGGATAGAGCAATGTGTTGCAGCGGTGCGGCGCGGCCGTGTCGTGGTAGTTGTATGTCCACTCGGTGAAATGGTTCGCAAACTCGTAGCCGCGCGTGTTCGGGCCCGCGTACTCAAAGTCGATCACGACCAGCTGCTTGTGCTCATTCTCGGGGTGGAGCAGCGGCGACGTCTCGTCGTCGGGCCGAACCCGGAGGATGTTGCCGTACTGGGTCTGGAGGAGAGCGGGGGGCATGTCAGAAAGCCAGCGGCTGTCGGGAGGGGGGGTAGTAAATGGATGGGCCTCCGGACGGGTCGCCCCCTGGGCCGGATTTTCGCCTTACATCGTTATGAGCAAACACCAGTCTATCGCGGAGCTCTCCGGGGCCTTGGTAGGCTTGGTCTACGTAGGCACGATACCGGTCCAGCGCCGCCCGGAACTGTCCCCACTCAGTGCCGCAGACGAAGCCGGGCGGATGCTGGCCGGATCCAGTGGCGGTGGCGGCGGCCGCCGCTCTGGCCTGGTCGTCCAAGAACCTGATCCTCGTCTCGACTGTGGCCAGCCATCGCTCCCAGTTCTTCCACAGGCCTGGCCCGGCCGCCCGCTCCTCGGGGAGGAGCGCGATCCCGTCGTGGAGCTCCCTCATCCGCTTCGCGATCTGGCGCGACGTCTCGGGCTCGCGCAGCTGCGAAGCCGTCAGGGTGGTCGAGTTGAAGTACTGCTCGAACCGGCCGTTGGTGAAGGTGCCCAGCAGTCTCGGCCCGATCTTCTTGCGCGCGAGCCTGCGAAGCACATTCAGCTCGTTCTCCCGGTCGATCAGAGTCTCGACGTTGGGGCCGTATATCCGCAGTAGGAGGTTTGCCGCCGGCTGCTTCCCGAGCTCGCCGTCGGGCCGGGCCGCCACCTCTGCCGGGGGAGACACGAGGTAGACGGCGTTGGTGAGGGCGCCGCTGAGGCGCTTGACCGTGACGGACGCGCCGCTGGCCAGAGGGACGCGCCGCCAGCCCTTGAGGCGGAGCGTGTGGGCCAGCCGGATGATCTCGTCCTTGAACGAGATCCAGCCCTGGCGGGCCTTCTTGGCCTCCCTGCGAGGCAGATGCTCGGCCACGCCGCCGCCGCTGCCGGTATACTCGAGCGTGCGGGAGTTGTCCAGCACCGCGTCGCAGGTCGGCACCACCACGTCTCCGTCGTTGTATTCGGTATCGGACGACTGGGTCCGCTGCAGCCTGTTGCGGGTCAGCTTTCTGCGATGGCGCCGGGCCATGGCGCGGGGGCTGAAGCTCAGGTCGCTCGTCGATGCCACGCCCATGGCCGCCATGCTGTCCTCGATGATGCGCTGCAGCCGGTCGAGCGATACCTCGCTAGAATGGGAATCGATCGAGTCGGCACGATGGCGAAGGGCGGACCCGGCCTCGGCCTCGGCTGCAGCGGCCGGGTCGTCGCCGTGGGGGTCGAGATCTGAGATGCTCTTGTGGTCAGCTTGCGCGCCGGGCCGGCCGGCGGATGACCCGGCAGGGCTGGTCGATTTCTGCCTGCGCGCGGCCGCCGACGCGGCGGGCCTCCTGCTGCCCCGGGTCTCCAGCTTCCTCCTCTCGTGTTCGAGCCATTCGGCCAGCTGGGAAAGCAGCTTCTGGTGGTAGTATCGCTCTCCTCGATGAGGACCAGAGTGCGGGGATGGCTCGGAGGACGGGTTCTGGCCGTCGGCCTGGCCGCGGCCCAGCGGGTCATCCGGGTGGGGGGCGGGCGACTGCGACGGGTCTTCGGGGCCGGCGAGACTGTTGGCCAGGGATGAATGGGAGGGCGCGGTGGGGGTGGTGGATTTTCCGCTGAGGCGGCGGGCGAGGCCCACGTGGGCCAGGAAGCGTCGTCGCGTGGAGTGGTGGCTGGGGGAGGGGCCCGGCTCATCATCGTGGGAGGGGTTCGACTCGGGTTCGTGGATCTGGACGGCTGCAGGGAATCGCATGGATCAGAATGCGGGCGGGTGCGGGGTGGGGTTACGGGCTGCATCATGCGTCTCTTGGCCGCTGGGACCGACCACCGATCGACCGCAGACCGGACGTTCCCCCAGCGCCGCTTGGCACTGAGGGAGCGGAGGGAGCGGAGCCAGCGGAGCCAGCGGAGCCAGCCCGTTCTCCATAACAGACGCTCGCTGGCGGTGGACGTTTGCAACAGATGCGCCTCGGCCCGGCTGCTGCGGCTGATGTTCCCCTCATGCCGATGATACTCTCTGCCGGACAATCCGTGGTCAGGCCCATCAGGGAAGACTCACCCTTTATCGACCCGTTCAATGAGGGCGTCCGGCCTCCATCCTCATCGTCAGTCTTGAGGGCCGACCGGAGTGGAGGCTGCGATCCCTGGGCGGCGACGGCATGCGAGCCTGCGCTAGGGTGGTGGGAGGCCGGCGCCGATGCCGGCGCGGACGTGAGCGCGAGTGGCGACCCGCGGGGCTGGTGAGGCAACATTGGATAATCCCTTGGATTGGTTCAGCTTCGGTCGACGCTCTTTCCAGAATCTGGCCTGGATGGACTGGCGCGCTTTGACAGTCAGGTCAAGGTCAAAGACAAATGATAAAAGCTCGGGCAATAGAATATCACGTGTCGATCAGGGCGGGAAGAAAAACTCCCAGAGGCCAGACAGATATGCAGCACTTGAGAAGGATAAGAAGAGCCCGAGGAAAATGGGCAACGTCGCGTGCGCACCTGCCGGATCGGCCGACTTTTATCTCCAATCAATCGGATGGGCTCCGGGGCTCCTGGGCTCCTCGCGCAGTGCTGCCTGTTTTTGAGCCCTTCTGACGCATTCCATTGTTAGTGACGTAGCCGGCTTGTCCTGACAGCGAGTTACGTCGCGGGGGGTGCTTGTCGGGGGGTGCTTGTCGGGGGGGGCTGCGGCATGGGTGGAGATAAGCACGCCCTTATCTCGCGGAGGATGCGTGGTCGTCGTCGAAGGGTGCCCCGCCACGTCCAAGGTTGGTTTTCGAAGATACCGACACAATGGTAGGGGACGGCTGGCAGGTTGGTGTGCCCCGCCCGAGCCACACTGGATTCCGGCGGACAAATCCAGCTAGCTACACGCTGGCGGGAAGTGAAGTGAAATGTTCATGTTTAAATGGGGGTTTGGGTCGATCAGATCGATCAGATAACAGGCATTCGCTAGTACGGGCTAACTGCGCGTCCAATTGAAAAGAGGACAGGCGGGGCTGGGCCAGGCTAATGCACGCATGCCTGCTCAATTGGCGTCCTGGACACCACGGACCATTGTTGATTGCCCAGGCTGTCGGCAGAGCTCAATTCTGGCCATATCTAGAAACAGGCAGAGGTCGACACGACCCATGCAGTAATCGCTGCGATGCCCTCAAGCCAGGCCTCGGGAGCACAGCGTCCGGATTGTTTCGCTGCTACAACTGACTCTGCGCGCGACGGCAAAGTGCATGAATCAGAAAGATATCGCTGCTTGCCGGCAGCTTGTTGGCTGAGCACCTGGGGGGTTGGATGTTTTCCGTCATAATGTTTGACGCAATCCACATCTTTCTGCGCCATCTTCATGACCCCCACGAGCCTCAGAGCCTCATTCACTCATGTCGGCCAGTCAGCCAGCCGCTCCTCTCCCGGTGTCTCCAACCCAGGCCGCGCCCGTCACGCGCCCCCGCCAGCCTAGGCCACAAGAAAATCATGCCGATGGTGCAGGCGGTCGCATATCTCCTCCAGGTGCGGCTCGTTCGCGGCATTGATGTAGCCGAGCCGGATGAGAAAGGCGAGATAGACGATGATGCAGCTCGGCTTGAACTCGCCCCTCGCCATCGCCGCGTGGACTTTGTCCACGGACAAGAGCTTGAGCTCCCCGACCTCGCCATCCCCGATCCGGGGCACGACGTCCTGCTGGAGCTCGATCTCGTAGAGATACTGGATTTGGTGCTGGCACGCCGGCTCCAGCCGGTCCGTGGTCGTCATCTGGAACGATGCGGTGCCGCAGGCTCGGATGTTGGCCCGGGTGTATTCGGGATCCAGGCAGATATCCTACTCGCACTCCCGTACCATCCCCTCCATTCTCCCCGACGCGGAGGGTGCCGCCGACGGTGCTGTCCAGCATGGCCGGGAACGTCCGCTTGGTCATCGCCCGACGGGGCACCCAGATCTTCCTCCCGTCCGCAGTCATGACCCACCCGATCATGTGGACTGAGTAGGTGGCGATGCCGAACATGTCCATGCCGCTGCCTTGCATGTTCAAGACGTGCTCTCGGGTGGGCGAGTAGGACAAGTAGTGACAGCCGGGACAGCGAAGCCACTGCGCCGGACTCGTGGCCCGCAGCGGAGGGTCTCCTGCATGAGCCGGGTGCGGGACGCAAAGTCGGATCCGGTCGTGAGGGTCATAGAGCGGCTCTCCGAATCAAGGTGCCAGTACCCGGGCCAGGGCATCTGGGCGACAAAATGGTTGTGGACATGGCCGAATGGTTTCTCGTACCCGTCGACGAAGAAGTAGTGGTAGTGCTGCATGTGCCTCCGGTAGGCGTCGGGGTCCGCGGAGAAGTAGGGCCAGCTGCGGGGGTCGTTCGTGTGCGTGGGTGAGCTAGGCGAGCTTGCGACCGGGACTAGCCAACTACGGGCGGCGAGGGGGTGTACTGCACCTGTCGACCTGCTCGGCGAGCCGGAGGTTGATCGACCCAAGTTTCGCGCCCGCCATTACCAGCTTTTCCACGGGGGGTCCACGGGACTTGGCCGGGGTCCCGTGGAAAATGGGCATGGCCAATTTGAGGGGTAGGTGGACCTACGGGAAATTTGCCGTGGCCCCGTCACGTGACCGGAAGTTTGTGGGACAGCTTCTATGGATCGCCCCGCGAAAAGTCCACTGCGGAGCCTAGGGGGCCCTCGGGTTATCGTATGATGCTCGCCGATCTCGAAAACGAGGGCCCTTTCAGTCCACCAGGCTGAAATTACTGCTGACTCGAGCAAAGCTCGCTTCGATTACATCCCCTTTTCTGTGGCAGGGAGACTGGCGGTCTGGGTCGCTGCGTCGCCGCGTTGCTGTACTCAACGGGTGGCAGGCTCGTCAGGGCATGGCGCTTTCTGGGGGGTCAGTCCGATAAATATCGGGGGAAGACAAAACGGGCTTGTCCAGCGTCCCCGGCCCAAGTTCTCGGGACCCTGTGGGTCAGGGTCAGGTCAGCAGCCAGCGCCCGTTTCCGTTTCCGTCTAATCCCGCCGGCGCCGGCGCCCGCACGGAACAGCATCCGCAGTGCAATGAGCAGCCAGGTCGTCCATTTCTGCGGGCGGCGGGCCAGCCAATCCACTGCGCAAGATGGCGGACTGTCTGGGTGACTTAAAATCCTGCCGCCCCGCCGTCCCGCCGCGCTGCCGTCCTGCCGCGCTGCCGCCCTGGCGCGGTCGCACGACCCGACGGGAGGGACTGCACCTGGCATATTGCCTTGCCGCCCAGTCTGTCGGATATACCCCAGTCTGTCGGGTATACCCCAGTCTGTCGAATATACTCAACCGTGCACCGCGATGCTGGGTTTACTCGCGGTGGGGTCGACACAGGATGCCCTCCGGGGTGATCAGTCCCGGCCTTTATACTTGGCCGCGCGCCCGTCCACGGCGAAATCCAACGGCCGCTCCACTTAGTCACCTTCTTCCCCTGTCGGCAGGGGTGCGGCCCAGGCGACAACGGCAGACAAGCATCAGTGGGGAGGAGAGGGGAGGGAAGAGGGAGACGCATCTTTGCTCGATGAGCCACGATCTTCCCTGCTTCTCTGCCCTCGATCGAACAAACCCTTTTCTTTTTCTCGCGCTCGGTACATCTGCCCGCCCTCGACGGCATCCGTCGTCGCTACCCAGAGAGGGGGAGGAAGAGAGCGACGCGCACACGCCGAGATCCGTAGATACACCCCTCTCCCCGGCTGCGTCGCCGAGATGTCGGTGTTCTACAGAAACTGGAAGGGAGGGCACAAAAAGCAGGAGGCCAAGGGCCCCCCAAAAGCGGCCGCCGCCGTCGTCCCGCCACCTGCGACTGCCGCCTCCGCCCCCGCCCCCGCCCCCGCGCCCGGCTCCGCCTCTGGATCCTCTTCCTCGGGCGCGGCGACGTCGTCGACGGCCTCTTGCGGGACGTCTGAAATCGTCAGTGTTACTCAATTCCTCCCCGGCCCCCCTTCCCGTTTTAGTCCATCCCCCCCCATCTTCGCCTACCCACAATTCATCACCTTCCATCGTATTCGCGGTTGCTCACGCGGTCAGACGCAGGGAAATCAATTGGCCCCCCGCAAGGGAAGTGTGACGTGGGCACTCGACTCGGTCGCGGCGGATCGCGGAAGCGACAACTTCGGGGCGTCGTTGTCCTGGGGTCCCGACCTCCCCCCGGTAAGGTCCCTAGAGGCAAGCAAAAAACCGATCTGGCCAAAAATTCACATGTCGCCCTCGATAGATCGAGCCGGCCGAGCCAAGTGCCAACGACGACGACCAGGAGGCGGAGTATCAGGAGTACAACAGCGATGAGGAGGCGGACGACGCCAGCTCGACCGAGTCGATCGCTTCCAGCATCCTCCGCTACCGGGTCATCAACGGCCGGACGTATCACTCGGATCGCGGCAACGCCGCGTACTGGTATGATCCACCGTCTCCTTGCCGCCTCCCGTGACGGCAAAGGCCGTGAAGCTGATGATTTACTGTCCGGCTTTCCGTTCTGCAGGGGAGCCAATGACGGGATGGCCATCAAATCGCTCGACATACAGTAAGTCGCCGACACGGACGCAGCCGATCCGTCATGGCCGATCTGACGACAGGCGCTCCAATCGCACTAGCCACCACCTCATGACGCTCGCGATGGGCGGCCGGCTGTTTTTTGCGCCCCTGCAGGTGGACAAGATCACGGTATGGTCGAGGGTGGCTCTGGCCGGCGGGCTCCTCCAAGCTCAGACTGGCCAACCTGGCCTTTCTTAGACGCCCTTCTGCTGACCATTCGTGCCAGAGAATCATCGACGTGGGAACGGGGACAGGTGTCTGGGCTACGTGAGTGTGACTATCGGCAGGAATTTTTATTCATCACTCCCCTCACATACCAACGCTCCGCCGCAGGGATTTCGCCCAGCGTTTGCCCCACGTCGAGGTCACGGGGACCGACATCTCGCCCATCCAGCCGTCGTGGGTCCCGCCCAATGTGGGCTTGTAAGTACTCGACTACCCTGCTTCCCCCGCCGCGGCCGCTACCCCTGCCGCTGCCCGCACGCGCCTCCACTCACGCCCCCCCCCAACAGCGAGATCGAGGACTGCACCCAGACATGGTCCTGGCCCGACGACACGTTCGACTTCGTCCACATGCGGGCCCTCTTCGGCTCCATCGGCGACTGGGAGGCGCTCTTCCGCGAGGCGTTCCGGGTGTGCAAGCCCGGCGGCTGGGTCGAGTCGTACGAGTGCTATCCCGTCTTCGAGTCGGAGGACGACACGATCCCCCCAAAGTCGGCCATGGTCCAGTTCGGCAAGTTCTACATCGAGGGCGGCGACAAGGTCGGCCGCACCGTCGAGGTCATCCCTCTCGACCTGCAGCGCCGGTCCATGGTGGCGGCCGGGCTCGCGGACCTGGGCGTGTGGGAATTCAACGCGCCGATCGGCGGCTGGCCCACGGACCCCCACCTGCGCGATATCGGCCACTACTCCCAGGCCACGCTCGAGGCCGACATGGGCGGGTTCGTGTCCCTGTTTGCCAATCTGCTCCGGGGCTGGTCCCGGAAGGAGGTGTCGGCCTATTGCAAGTCGCTGCGGCGCGAGCTGCGCAACCCCCGGATCCACAGCCACTACCGGCAGAAGGCGGTGTGGGGCCGCAAGCCGCTGCCCGGCCAGTCCAAAACCAGCCCCCCGTCCGGGAGACCGACGGCGTGAGCGGGCGGCGCGTGTCCGAGTGATGGTGATGGCAGGAAGGCGGCCTCGGTGGCTGGCCTTGTTTTGGTGCATTCGATTGGTTTTTGCTTCCACCTTGCTTCATTTGTTCGTATCATGCTTTTATTTGACAACGGACGTGGGAGGGCCCGGTGGGGTGGCGCGATCAGTGCCCACCTTTCGTTTTTGTCATATCCTTCGTCATTTACCTGTCTTGCGCTCGACCCTGGATGATCTGTCATTGGAGTTGGAGAGCCACAGAGCCGACCTTGGGGGCGGGGCCCAATAAGCGGAAGGGCAATGGAGAGAAATAAGGAGAGGGACAGACCAGTCAGCCAGGGCGCTGCGATCACTTGGATCCTTTCCTCGGGAAAAAGGCAGTCGAATCAATCAATTTGAATTAATGGCCAAGTCAAGAAATAATTGAAGCAAAATCCCCATGCCGCCCGCCGTCCGCCCGCCACGAGATAAACGGCCAAACTGTCGGTGATCTCATCCTCGGCTGTCTTGCGACCCTAGCCAATCCTCAATCTTTGGCCCGCGCCCGGGTCCAAGCGCGAATTCCAAGTGCAAATCTAGGTGTCAATCTTTATCTATCAGTCATCCCCACGACGTCGCCGCCGCCGCCGCCGCCATGCCCTGTCCAGGATACGCCTCCCGCCGTGCCTGATGATGCCGACCCCCGACCGGGACCTCGACCAGGTGCGGGGCGGCCGGTGCGTGAGGGTGATATTGATGCGGCTGCGGCTGCGGCTGATGGTGATGCGGGGGCGGGTGCTCTCTCGGCCGTCTCGCACCCCCGCCGCCAAGGTTCAGCATCCGCTCCCGTCCGTACTCGAGCAGCATCCGGCCGCCGCCATCCCCGCCGCCGCCGCCGCCGCCCCAGCCGTACGCGCCGCCGGCCTCGTCGGCTTCCCACTCGGTCGCCATTGGCGGAGAAGGGGGCGCGTCGTAGTCCTCGTCGTATGAGCCGCCGACGCGCCACCCGCTGGCCGACGCGCCGAAAGGGAGCAGCTGGGGGTGGTACTGCAGGGGGTGAGGATGGGGCTGCAGCTGGGGCTGGGCTTGGGCTTGGGGCTGCTGGTGCTGCTGCTGGTGCTGGAGCTGCTGGAGCTGGGGGAGGGCATGGTGGCCGGCAGCGTGACCGTAGCCGGCCATGGCAGGGACCCCGTAGCCCGGCCCGCCGTAGCCGCCGCCGGTCGCCATCTCCTTGCCGAGCCGGATCCGCTCGACCTCTTCCTTCCAGTGGAAGGCGCACCAGGCCTCGCCGGTGGGCCGCCGCCCGGCCGTGCAGCCGTTCTTCTGGCACTCGTGCACGACGCAGAAGAAGCCGCCCTCGCCCTTGGGGACGGCCCGCTGCCGCTCGCAGCCGTGGTCCCACGAGCACAGATGCGAGGCGCAGAACCGCGCCGTCGACCCGACCGTGTCGATCGCGGCCGGGCAGCTGGGGGCGGCGCACGTGTGGTCCTCGCAAAAGTCGCGGCCCGGCGGCGCCGCCTCGAGACAGCGGACGGGGTGCGGCTCGGCCTCCATGGCGACGACGCCGCGGCAGCTGTGCTCGTCGCAGAAGCGGTACGCCTCGGCGCAGACCATGTGGTCGCACCCGTCGACCCCGCAGCCGTGCCGCTCGCAGAAGCCCCACGGGCCGGCCTCCCGGGTGCACACCTTGCCGCCGCGGGCGACCCACCCGCACGCGTGGGTGGCGCAGTACCCGCCTCCCTTGCGGCGCACCTCGGCGCAGCCGAGCACCTTGCACGAGTGCTTCTCGCAGAATTTGCTCCTGATCACGACGGTACGACCGCTGTTGCTCCCGCTGCGGCGGCGGAGGCGGCCGCCGCCGCTGCCGCCGCCGCCGCCGCCACTGCTGCCGCTGACCCCGTCTTCGTCGTCCACGTCGTCCACATCCACGTCGCCGCCATCCTCCTCCGGTGCCGACTGGACGACGCACCACCGGCCCCGCGGGCACTCGGTCCCGTCGTCGCGGCCGAACCGACACCGGTGGTGGGAGCAGAACGTGCTCTGGCCGGGACTATTGGCGCGGGCGCATCCGGCGAACCGGCACTTGTGGTCGGTGCAGAACGGCGACGAGTCGTCGTCGGGCGGGTTGGTGCAGCGGGGGGCCCGGCACGAGTGGGCGGAGCAGTACTCGCTGTGCGTGTTCTTGAGCGCGCCGCAGTCCGGGTCGGCGCACTTGCAGCGCTCGCAAAAGACGGACCCGGGCGCGCGCCGGCCGGTGCAGTCCTCGGTGCGGCACACGTGGGCCTTGCAGTGCTCCCAGCCGATGCCGCCGACGGCGCGGCGGCAGTTGGACGCCCGGCACTCGTGCGCCTCGCAGACGTCGTTGTCGTGCTGGGACGCGCCGGTGCAGCCGCCGGCGAAGGCGCAGCGGTGGTCGGGGCACGACGTGTGGCCGGGCTCGGACTGGACGTGGCAGCCCGAGCCGTGGCAGGCGTGGGTCGTGCAGTAAGGCCGGTTGCGGAACTGGACTTGGTCGCAGTCTTGGGCGTTGCAGGTGTGGTTTGTGCAGGCTTGGAGCGGCCGCGTCAGCAGCAGCCGGCCTCGGGGGCGTCGCGGGGGCTGGGGCTGGCTGGCTGGCTGGCTTACCTCCGTTGTCTTGAGCACGGCTAAGGCAGCTCTTGTACTGGCAGACGTGCCTCCGGCAACTCGTGCTGCCCTGCTTCCTCACCTTGGGGCAGTCGTCGACCTCGCACCGGTGGCCCTTGCATGCCTCGACCGGATCTGGGGTTCATCGGCCGTCAGAGGCCGCCAGTCAGTACACGATGCCGGACACGGTGCCGGACACGATGGTGGACCAGAGTAGAGTATCCTTCGTCACCTACCGTCCTCATCGTTCTCCGTCACCCGCTGCGACAGGCATCTCTCATACCGGCACACATGGCCGTCGCACCATGAGCTGCCCTGGACGTGGGCGTTGGGGCATCCGTCGGCCTGGCATCCGTGCAGCTCGCAGTGCCTGCTTCCGCCGCCGACCAGCTCCCGGCGGCAGCCCTGCTTCTTGCACGAATGCGGCTTGCAGTGGTCGCCATGCGGGACTGCCTGGGCCTTGCAGCCAAGGGTCTGGCACGACATGGGCGTTGAGGGGGGGGGTTGAGGAGGGGGGGTTGAGGAGTGAGGGGTCGGGTCGAGAGGTCAAATCAACGTGAGGAGGAGAGGGCGGAAGAGATGCAGTAATAGTCGCCGGTGGGAAAGAAAGCAGCGAGCGAGCAGAGAGCGGGTACGAGAGGGACGGCGCGGCACGGCGCAGCGCAGTGCAGGTCGAGTCAGGTCAAGCGAGGTATGGTTTTCGGGACCGTCCTCGAGAGGTAAGGCGACAGACAGGTAAGGCAACAAGACCCGGCACCCCGGCTGGTTGTCAGGCACCAGTGGCGACAACGACAAGAGAGGAGCGGGAAGAGGGAATGAAAAGAAAAGAAAAAAGAAACCGGCTCGCTCCCCGCGGGAGGCGGCAGGCGGCAGGCGTGGAGAGGCAGCTCCATCCTGGTGGGGAAAGGCCTCCATGCAAGTGGGGCGCGCCGAGCCACGAAATTAGGCCTGGTAAATAGCCGACTGCCACATGTCGTTGCCCACTCGGAGGCTCTGCAGCATGCAGGCTTTCGACGGCCCATGCACAGAGGACCCATCCGGCGACGCCGCTGGGCCGCTGGGCCGCCGAGTGGCTGCGTCGCTGCCACGATTGGGCATCCTCCGCCCCCCTCCTTGCCCCTCTCTGATCTCGTCTCTGGCTTTTCTCACCCTCGACGCCCCTCTCAGATCTCGTCTCTGGCTTTCTCACCCTCGACGCCCCTCTCAGATCTCGTCTCTTGCTTTCTCACCCTCGACGCCCCTCTCAGATCTCGTCTCTTGCTTTCTCACCCTCGACGCCCCCCTCCCTCTCCGCCTTGTCCTCTCCCCCTCTAGCTTCCGAGATGAGTTTTGTTCCACGGCATTGAAAAGACAGACGTGGCGGCGGCGGCGGCGGTGGTGGTGCATGGACGTGGTGGTGCATATATATATGCCTACCTGCCTGCCTGCCTTGCTGCTGGCTCGGCATGGCAAGCGCGGCATGGCGCATGGGCCAGCGAATTCGGGAGACCGAGACCTGTGGTAACCTGCAGGAGTCGAAGCCAAGGCGAGCACCGCTGACCTGTCATTGTCCGCGGCGATTCTTTCCGTCGGTCGAGAAAAGACGGCGAGTGATTAGGTCAGCAGGACCCGACTCGGCCTGCTCTGCTATACTTGCCACATTGGGCGTCAATCAGCCTTGAGTTTGGCACCATGGTTCGGCTTCTGACGGCCGGTCCGGCCGGAGTCGGCCATTCTTGTGTCTGCGGGGCCACGTCGGCGATCCAGTCCATCATGTGCGTAGGCGAGCCTGAGATGATGGCGGATGATATGATTGGAGACGCGGCCACGACATGGCCAGGAGTGGGGCCGGCCGCACCAGCGGTCGGCTCTCCCCGCAGGCCAAGCCGACCGGCCTCGGTCCATGCTGGCATCGTCTTGCGCGCAGCGACGCAGCGATCCCACGAGCAGAATCGGAGAAGCCATCGCCGCGGGGCGAGGGAGCGGGGGGGGTATCGATCAGGTGAGGCTTGGGGTTCGAAACTGCTTCGGGGGCGGTCAAGAATTCGCCGAGACTGCAGCGGCGGGGATGGCCGAGATGGCGTGATATCTGACAAGCACACTATGCTAGTCCACTTTGCAGCTGCCAGCTTGCGGCCGAGGCAATCTTGGCAGGCGAGCCTCTGGCGAGAAAAATATTCAACATGGGCGAGGGACTAGATATATTCAGATATATATCTAGATATATATCTAGTCCTTGGCACAAGGGCCTTTGCAGAATCCAAGGCTCTGGATTGAGAAGAAAAAAGAAATGGCTGTCCCTTGAAATTCCCTTGAAATAGTTCCGACGGTCTTTTTTTCAGTCCTTTCTTCTAAAAGGGCAGACCGCGGGTGCTCCACTCCAGCCCCGCCATCCCCGCCCCTAGTGGTGGCCACCAGTGCCGGTTGCCATGACCACGGGGGAAGAAGGAAGAAGCAGTGCCCGGCATCATCAATTTGTTTACCTTTATTGCCCAGCTGCACGGCACTGCACCAGCCGCCCCTTCTCCTTCCTGCACACCAACCAGGAGGTGCTGGGTGCGCATGCATTGATTCAACCCCCCCGTCTTTTTCTGTCGACTCGGATGCAAAGACGACAGACATTGTGTTTGCAAAGCCGGCCGATTGTGGAGCATCTTTTTTTTTCCCCATCCCCCGCAGTTCCCGGTGTGTGGCCCGGGGGTGTCGGTCGCTATAAGAGGGACCGCGGTCCACTTATTTTTCTGTGCCTGCTGCCGCTGGGACAACCACTCGATCCGGGAACAGCAGGCGATCCGGCGGCTTTTTGACCTTTTTGTATCTTGTATCCGTCTCCCGTCCGGTTCTGCCATCTGTCTCTCCCTTGCTCTCTCCCTCTTTCATACACTCTCTCGCGCGCTCTCTCTCCCGCACGCTCTCTCTCTCTTGGCTCTCCACTATCTATTGCCTTGACCCCCCGTCTGGCTGCCTCACGCCGGACGACGAACCCCTATACGATTACTTGGCGGGCCCCTCCTGGCAGGCTTGTTTGACAAAAGCCCTTGGACACGGCTACCAGTCACGCAGAACCACCACACCTGTATCTGCCTGCCCGTTAGATGCTGCGTCACCCGTCCGCCCGATCAGCTGTCCCTGTCGCCACCACGATTACCCTCGGCGACCTCCAGTCCCCGACCCAGCGCCACCATGGTTGCCGAATCGGACAAGTACGAGACACTCGAAAAGATCGGTAAGCGCCCACCCGACCTCTGCCTGCGCTGCCCCGCGCTGCGCTGCGCTGCCCTGTCCTGCCCTGCCCTGCCCTGCCCTGCCCTGCCCTCAAGCTCCGTGCTGTCTCTCTGACCTCTGCCAGGCCATGGCTCCTTTGGCGTCATCCGCAAGGTCCGCCGCAAAGCCGACAACTTCATCATGTGCCGCAAGGAGATCAGCTACCAGCGCATGTCCCAGAAGGAGCGCGAGCAGCTCCACGCCGAGTTCCAGATCCTGTCGCACCTGCGGCACCCCAACATTGTCGCGTACTACCACCGTGAGCACCTCAAGGAGTCGCAGGACCTGCACCTCTACATGGAGTACTGCGGCAACGGCGATCTGGGCCGGGTCATCAAGGATCTCGCCGTCAAGGGCCAGCGGGCGCAGGAGTCGTTCGTGTGGAGCATCTTTTCGCAGCTCGTGTCGGCGCTGTACCGGTGCCACTATGGCTCCGACCCGCCCGAGGTCGGGCCCAATGTGCTGGGGCCGCAGCAGCACAGCGCCCATCACCATGCGGCCCCGGCAGCGCCGGCCGGCCGGCTGGCCGGGGCTGCGGCCGCGGCCAACGCCAACGCCGTCACGATCCTGCATCGCGACCTCAAGCCGGAGAACGTCTTTCTCGCCGAGGACAACTCGGTCAAGCTGGGCGACTTTGGCCTGTCCAAGATGATCAAGTCGCATGACTTTGCGTCCACGTACGTCGGCACGCCCTTCTACATGTCGCCCGAGATCTGCGCGGCCGAGAAGTACACGCTCAAGTCGGACATTTGGTCGCTCGGATGCATCATGTACGAGCTCTGTGCGCGCGAGCCGCCGTTCAACGCCAAGTCGCACTACCAGCTGGTGCAGCGGATCAAGGAGGGCAAGGTTGCGCCGCTGCCGGACTTGTACTCACCCGAGCTGATGCAGGTCATCAAGGACTGCCTGCGCGTCAACCCGGACCGGCGCCCGGACACGGCCATGCTGCTGAACCTGCCGGTCGTGCGGCTGATGCGCAAGGAGAAGGAGGTGGTCGACCTCAACAAGGTGCTGCGCGTCCGCGAGGAGGCCCTGATCCGGCGGGAGCACGAGGTGGCCGAGAAGGTTGCGGCTGTGGAGCGCGACCGGCTCTGCATGCGGCAGGAGCTGGAGGCGTCGCTGCGGCGCGAGTGGGAGGTCAAGGCCCGGCTCGAGATCGACCGGCTGGTGCAGATCGAGCTCGAGACCCTGCAGCAGCGGTTTGAGGCCGAGGTGCGAGCGCGTGTTGAGAGCGGGCTGCAGGAGAGGCTGCTGCACCACCAGCTCCAGCAGCAGCAGCAGCAGCAGCTCCAGCAGCAGCAGCTCCAGCAGCAGCAGCTCCAGCAGCAGCCGCAGCAGCAGCAGCAGCCGCAGCAGCAGTCGCATCAGCAGGAGCAGGAGCAGCAGCAGCATGACCCTCACCAGCACTTGAACCCGCATCAGCAGCACCCTCATCAGCAGCACCCTCACCAGCAGCACCCTCACCAGCAGCACCCTCACCAGCAGCACCAGCTGCAGCCCCCGGCCAGAAGCGAATTCGGCGCCTCATCGTCCGACGGCGGCCACAACACATCCGTCGCCAGCGCGGACGAATTCCCGTCCTCCCACACCGACTTGACCGACATCTCGGTGTGCAGCCCCCCGCCGATGCCGGCCAAGCGGGCGGCCCGCACCCCCTTCACGCGGGCCCAGACCATGTTCGCGGGCGCGACCCACAACCCCGGCACGCCGATGGACATTGAGATGGCGTCGCCGTCGCCGATCGCCATTGGCGCCCTCTCGCTGTCGCCCCGCCGCACCGCCGCTGCCAAGGCTCCGTCAGCCGGGTCGGGCAACATATTTGCCCCTCACGACTCAGGAGATGCGCGGTGGGAGCCCCGCGATGGCTTCGCCGCCGCCGGCCTCGACTCGGACGCCGACGCCGGCCAGGCCGGCCAGGCCGGCAAGATCGATCTGGATGGCATCGGCGCTGATTACGACGAGGATGACGACGACGACGACGTGCAGGCCGTCCCGACGCCAACGCGTAATGTGCGCTCGCTGAAGAACCCCTTCACGTGCAAGAACCGGCCCGTCCTGATGCAGTCGCGCAAGTCGGCGCCCACCAGCCGCGTCAAGGTGCCGCTGTCGTCGGCGGCTCCGACCCGGACGGCGGCGGCTAAGGAAGCCGCCATCCCGCCGCGATCCAGTTCTCGAAACCCGTCGTCGCCCGCCAATCGGCTGACCAAGATCCCGTCGGTGGCCAGCCTCGGGGGGGGCAACGGCAGTACCAGCAGTGGCGGTGGCGGCGAGCCACCAGCGGCCTTTCCGAGCCGGGGCCCCGCGTCGTCATCGGCCAAGAAGCTGGATGGCGAGCTCGCCGACCCGTCGTCACTGGGCAAGATCGGCACGGTGCAGGGGCGCACCCTGGTGGAGCTCCAGCAGGCCCGCGCTGGCGGGCGCCGGCCTCTGTCGGCCGTGTTCAGCAGTGGCCAGCCTGCCTATGGTGAGAACAGTAGCCCGAAGCGGGCCGCCGCCGCCGCCGCCGCCGCTGCCGCCGGTCTCCCGGCCGCTCCCGACAGGCGGATGAGCAGCGGTGATACGTTTGACCCGGTTGCGGTGTGGGACCCTGAGAGAGACGAGATGCCGAGCCCGTTTTTGAACCGACACCGGCTCATCACGCGGGTGTAGCGTAGGGGAGCTGGGGAGGCCAGGCTGGGATTGTCGGCATGTCCTGGGCGCGGGGTGGTTTGCTTTGTCGGCGGGAGCATTGGGAGTAGGAGTTGGATTCCCTGTCATTCGCTGCTTTCTTTTTCATTTGTGCCTCATCAAAGACCTGGATCCGACCGAGTCGCTGCCTTGGCTGTCTCCTATGTGGCCGGAGGGATGATGATACTCGGACGATGGTCTTGCGTCGGCATCTGGCGCAAAATTCGGTGGTCTCCCAGCTGGTTACCAGCCGAGCACTGCAGGGCGGCGGGGGGATGGGGGCCGGCTTGATAGTAGGGAGGGAGGGGAGGCAGGTGGCCAGGCCGAGATGCATTCTGGATGGATTCTGGGGTGCGATGGCCGGGAGGGTGCTCGGACTCACGCACGGGGGGGCTACGACTGACCCTGACTCGGCTCGTGTTTTTTTCGGTTCTGGTCTCTCTGGAATCGGCTCGATTCCGTCACCCCCAGACCCGGGATGGTGACGAGAGGGGGCATCAACAAGAATTACACCGATATCTCTACCGTCCATCTCTATAGCAGTGCGATTGTGTATTGGTCATGACACAGTCAAGGAGCGAGTGATTGTCTCTGGCGCTTCAGGTTCTGCGGTGTTTCCGCCGGGCCATGTGGCTACTGCCGGAACTGCTCGCTCCCTTCTCCGCTCGTTCTCTGAAACAAGGGAGTGCCAGCCGGGTCGCTGGGAGGAGACCGCAGCAGACAAGGCAGAGAGGGGTCCGTTCTTGTGTGGAGCTCCAGAGCAGGCTAGATAGACAGAGTAGGCGGCGGCTCTCGATCGGTTCGTCCGATCACGGTGCTGCGCGGCCCATGGCGACCGGTTCCAGGACGGGAGGAGGTGGACTTGGTGGTGGTGGCGGGCATGGTGGCCGAGATGAACCACGGCACGTCGCGATTCGCGCTCGGATGGGTTCCGTAGCCTATCTATCGGCAGCTGTGGCTGGCGTCTGGCTAGACATGGCCGAGCCGAGCCGAGGGGGCCGTCTGTACTGGAGGCCGCGAGCCAGTCGACGAGGACAGGCGAGAAAAGCGAGTGACGACGGACGGACGTCCTTGCAGAGACTCGACCAGATGCAGCAACCAAGTCGACGAGGAAACAGGTGGGCGATGACGGCGTTTCAGAAACAGGCACTGGATGCTGCGGTAAACAAGGCGACGAGAACACGAGTCGGCGGCCAAGGCCTTTTCGAGACAGACTCCAGATGCCGCAGCAGGTAGGTCGACTAGGACATGACTCTGGGTGGGACACTGCCATGCTGAGGCTGCTCGGCCAGATGCTGTCTTTCACAAGCGGCGCCGACTTGGATGGCATACGGATAAGAACCTCGGCCACGCCGTAGTCCGCAGTCCCCTCGACTCAAACAGAGCGCGCGCACACCACCACTCACTCACATGCGCAGACACATATACACACTCACACCCACACCCACACACATGCTGACAGATACACATACTGACCCTGACACACTGACACTGCTACTGACACACTGATACTGACATACACACGCCTTGGCCGCTCCACGAGTGTCCCTTACAAGGAGGATCGCTGGCCGATATAGGAAGCAGCAGTAGCACATCCGAGATTAATGGGCCATCAGCGCGCCAGCCGCTATCATGACCAGAAGCCCGCGAGCGGGTAAGGACTGCTCTGTCTGGTCGACCCGATCCGACCCGATCCGACCCGATCCGACCCGAGACATGAGCTGGCCAGCGCTGTTGCTCCGTCCGCGGCAGGCCGCCGCCTCGTCCGGCCACGCAAGAGAAAGGGATGACTTGGCTGTATCTCCATGGTTCATTCCGAGCTGCGGGCCGCCTCTTGTCTCAGCCACCATGACATTTCCGCCGGCTCCACCACCATAATCATCGCCATAATCATCACCATCCCCCGTTGCAATCTCGGCCGCCACGCGCGTGCGGCCGCCCGCAGCAGTTGCATCGTGGCCTGATGATTGATTACGATCCGTGGCGCCGGCCCCGCGCGCGGACACACGCGAGATGGGAGTGACACAGCAACGTGGAGCTCGGACACGACCTCTGGCGGATTTGCCCCCCCTCGGACGGCGCCGGCGTCGGCGCCAAATCTCGCATTGCGCCGGCAATGCCCATGCGGCCAAGATGATCTCCCCCAGCCGCCGCTGCCCGACCTGCTATAGCAACGGTAACGGCCGCGTCCACGACCACGACCGCCCCGTCCACGCGACCGCCATGTCCACGTCCACCACCACGACTCCCACCCCAGGGGAACAAGAGCGGGCACCCCCACTACTACCCCGGCCTGCAATTCCCCGGCCGCGGCTCTCTCTATATTGATACGAGATGGGAGAACGGGGGGCCAGTGCGCAGCAGCAGTAACCGCAGCGGCAGCAGGTGTGGAGCCGGACCTTCCAGACGTTCCCTTTTCTCGCCCCCCCTTCCACATGACACGCAAGTCATCTTCTATGAGCAAGGAGCTCATAATGTGACTGCCTACGCGACCCTCCGTACCGTCTGCGCGCCCACCGGCTGGAGAGAGATCGGCGCGCGGCGAGATGAGGAGGCGGCATCGGCACCGGGGTCCTCACGCCAGTCGCGCCCCCGCCCCCTCTCTGCTCTGCCTATCCGAATATGAAGAGGCTGCATGGCGCGGCGGAAGCAATATCGTCGAGCCAATATCGGCAAGGATCCGGTTCTATTTTCTCTCCCACCGGCCCAGGTGAGAGACCATGTACGCCCTGGCTGGCTGTTTCACGGTCCCGTCGGTGGTGCAACCTCTCAGACACGGTCGCCGGTCACGTTAAATAGAATCAAATCAAATCAAACCTCTCAGACACGGCCACACAGTCTACCGCGCCCGTCGTCGTCCTTTGGGAAGGCTGGCCAGGTGCCGCGGATCCATCGGTCTGGCCTGGCCCGTGAGTGAGCGAGCGTCCCAACCAGATCTGGCCGCGTCGATCCGCGGCCAAGAGACCTGTTCCGGTCTCGGACTGAGTGCGGCCGCGCGCTTGTCTCGTGAGGTCCCTTCTCGCTGCCTTGCAAGCTGTACATATCGGCCACACTCTCGCTCATGCATGTACACATGCACATGCGCACCCACACATATGGGTACCCACACCCCGGCACCCACCCACGCGCCCACCCACGCACCCACGCGCCCACGCACCCACGCAGTCCACTCCAACCATCGTCTCGGCTGCTAGGCCGAGGCCAAGCCGTGATGGCCACGACTCGACTCGTCCCTGGGCCGCGGCGCTTGTCAGCGCGAGGGTGGCCTAGGCCGAAACCGGATAAAGAGCCGATGCGAGGTCCGTTTGCTCCGGAGGGCGGGGGGCCAGTCGAGCAATGAGGATGGGGGGTGGGGCAACCGAGCTGGGAGGGACCAGTGACTGGCGGGCCGGCGGCGGCGGCGGCGCGCAGGGTGTCCAGGGGAACTCGCCGGTGGCCATTTCGGTTACGGCAGCAAAAAACCGTCTGTGATCCGCATACCCGATCACCCCGGCCGGCATGATTCTCGCCAGCCTTGGGAACACGCACGGCCATTCATATTGGGCCGGCCTTCCTAACTTGTGTTCAGCCAGGGGGCAAAAAAATCGGCCGCCACCACCCAGATTACCGAGATCAGGTCTCCTCTGCAGCGAGGCCCCGATGGGGGCCCGACGCCGCCGCCACAGCTCCCGGGATGCACAGAGGCCACAGGCCAGGATGCCGGATTGGAATGGCCAGCGCTGATCGTGATATACGGCCGGCCAGGAAGGGCTAGTCGAATTCCCGAGCGTCGGGATGAACTGGACGCCTCGCGGGGCGCACTGCGGTGCGGCTGCTTCTGGTGGTGGTGGTGCTGTTGCTGCTGCTGCTGTCTGCTGCGGTGCCTGCTCCCGTGCTGCCGCGCGGGCTGAAGATGGTCCGCCTCCCTGCCCTACCGATCCTTCGGTTGACGGCGGATCTTTCCACTCATGCCCGCTTGCTGCACACATCAGCCCATCCGACCGCGCGACGGACCGACGGTGGTAGCGAGAATGGACCTGGCCGGACTGATACCATACCGGCGGGACACGCAGGCCCCCGCCGGACGGCCCCAGCGGCGAGGCAGGATGTGGGATGCGGGATGCGGGATGCGCCATGGCAGAGCTGCTGTCATGCCGAAGCTGCTGTCGCGCTCGGTCGCGCTCGGCGCCGCAGCCGGGTGGCGACGTGTGCCGGTTACACGGGCAGACGGGCAGGCTGAACGGAGCATGCCGCGGGCACACGGACCACAAGACCTGACCCGATCGCGGCACGGCACTGCACTACTCCTACCCTACTGGTAAATCTGGTCTCGTGTGTGACCTTTGCGGCGGGGCATAATCCAGGCGCGGACCGCAGCCCACTCGTGTCCGGCCTGTTTGCTGCTACCTGTCCGTCCATCCATCCATCCACCCGCCGACGGTTACATGGCCCACCTCTGTCACGGCCACGGCCACTGCTACTGCCACCCCGACCGGAGATTGAACGACGAGGAGGGCCGGGGCGCAACGGAGCATGGGTCAGACCGGGTTCCCAGAGTGACCTTGTTTAGTTTATTGATGGATTGCATCGAAATGCACCCTTCCGAGACCTGGGTCCCACTGTCCGTCAGCAGCCCGCCTGCTCGCCAGCCAGCGGCGGCCGACGGCGGCGGCAGCAGCAGGAGCAGCAAGCAGCAACGGCGGCCACGACGGGGATATGAGATCACGACCGATCTGAGATCGGTTGCCAAATCCAGTCATCAGCTTGGCTGAGGCACCAGCCGTCCAGCCGGCCAACCCGTAGCTTAAACAGACGCAGCTAGCGCTCCGTGTTGTCGCCCAGTTCTCCCTACTCTATCCTAATTTCGCCACCTGTCCGAAGTGGCACCGGCGCCCGGCCTCGCACGAAAAGAAAACAAAGTAACCAAAGTCAGGCTTGTACTACAGTAGGTCCCAAGCTGAAGCGGTCTCGCCTGTGTGCTGCTCGACCGCGTCCGTAAACAGCCTTAGGGCTGCTCCTTCGCCATCCTCCATCCTCCAGACATGGATACCGGGGGGTGGAGTCGCGCAAGAGTGGCCACCCCGCAGGCCCGCAGGACGCGTTGCCGATTACGGATTACGGGGACGAATTCCGAGCCCAAGCCGGGGTCTGCGGCCGCATGCGGATAGCAGCTCGTAGATCAGTGCGGATGGCCCGGCGATGCGGCCAGCTGGCCGATGCTGCTGCTGATTGGATGGCCGATGGGGGAGGGGGACTGAATCCTCATCGAATGGCAGAACTGCTTTTTTCACGGTGGCTGCTGCCGAGTGGAGATAAGACGCCGCCCCCTGCCCCTGCCGTCCAAACATGGAAGACGCGGCGCAACGGTTATGCCTATCTGCCTCGGAGGAGCCACGATGCCAACAGTCGTAGAAGCCAAGACCTGGCGGTACTTGTGGCGGCCATCCACCTGCGGACGCCGCAAACGCCGCTGAAGCATTGAAACACGCTGGCAGGAGTAAGCCGACAAGGCAAAAAGCAGCGGCGCGCCGGCCCAGTCTCTTCTTCCAGGCAGAGTCGGTCCTGCCAGGACGGCAGCCTGGTCGGTGTCAGAGCAGCAAATGCAAAATACTCAACCGATAAAAGCCCCCTCCGCCCCCCCGTTCGTACCCGCCACTGCAGCGCCGCACCTCGGGCAGATAGCCTCCTGTCGCGAACGACGGCGGCGCCCCTCCGTCTGCTGGCCTGGCGGACGGGGAAGGAAATGAGCAAATGTTAGAGGCGTACGTAATCAATGGCTGGGGCCCGCCCTGGTCTGGCCGGATGGCCTGGCCAGGCGCTCCCCTTCTCAATCCATGTCCTGATCCGCGAAGATCGGCCAGGGATATCCCTGCTTCGCCCACCGGAGTGGTACGATGCGCTAGGCAGGAAATCCTCTCTCCCGCCCCCCCACTCGCCTCCCCTAGCAGGGCTTACAAATAAGAGAGGAGCGAGATTGAGGCAAGGGGGGGGCGGCAGACACGGGCGAGGGCATTCCCTCGGCCTCCTCGCCTCGACCGATCTGGCGCTACACTGGCCCGGCGGGTCCCTGCAAAGCCCAAGAGGGACGAGAGAGTTGGAGCTACTGGATCGTGATCACCCCAATTGATGACTGCAGGAATAGTGCACTGCAGGGAAAGGTGGACGAGGCCAGAAGCCAGCCGTAGCTGCAGCACCCATCGCGAGCAAGGGGGCGGCAGGTCTGGCGCGCGCCGCGGAGCAGAAGCGACGTGTCCACCACGGCCGCTTCTGGCGGGGCATCATGTTCATCTCAAGCTCCCCTGCAACGGCCGGCCTCGAGGCTATCGCTTCCGCTGCACCGATGACGACAGGATGGCCCGGATTTGCAGCCCACCCGCAGCCCATCCGCAGCCCATCCGTCGACCCCTTTCCTCGCTCGGCCATCGGCCAATCACCCGATCAGGCGACGTCATCACGTGCGGGACCACGTCCAACTGCTCTCTCGGCTCAAAGTCCCGGCGCAGTTCCGTGGAACAGAAGGACTTGTGAGCAAGATGAGGCACCGGTAGGAGCAGTGGAGGCGGCGGCGGCGGCAGGGTCGCTCGGGACACCCTGCCAGAATGAACTGGTCATTGCCCCCCACCCCAGCGGCGCTCAGTCGTCTCATGCGCTGCGAGTTGCGTGCTTTGACCCCTTTGGTCGGCAGCGCAGACATCTCTGGCGGCAGCAGCAGTCAGGACGACAGGGCTGCCTGCCTGCCTGCCCGCCCGCTCGCCCGCCTTCCGGACTCTGGAGCCTGGGCTGCGGCGCCCGCAAGAGCCAGCAGTTCGCGGCGGCTGGAAGCCAGCCTGGGCCGGGTCTCGACCAGGCTGGAAATTCCTCAGCGGGAGCCCCTAGCGCCGGCTAACCCTGGTGACTGATTCGCGGCGAGACGGGCCAGTCAGATGACATCTAAGCCGATCAGTGCGGTCCGTTCTCAGCCCCTCAATCTTCATTCTTCCCTTCGCCCCCCGGGCCCGCGAGGCGATCCATGACGTCCTGCCGCGCATTGAGGGATCAGCGCGGCACTCATTACATGGCCGCCCTGCCATGAAATCCATCAGCAACGGTTCCCGCATCAGCGCGCGCCTAGCGCAGGCACCACGCGCCCGTCACTCGGCCGTAGCCCTGGGGGTGATGATGATATGTGGCGGCAGCGGAGGCGGCGGCGGCGGTGCTGCCAGTCCCGGCCGTTGCAGCCTGTGCCGCTGCGACCCATTACGCAACCGAGATTCGAGGGGGCAGCAGCAGGTCCACGATAGCGCAATAGCTCACGAAATAGCGCCAAATCCGGCTGGTGCCAATGCTTGACCGATCGCTCTCGTACAAGCCGCCAGCCCGACCGGCCAATGCCGGAAGTCGGATCAGGCAGCCCGTCGAGGCCGGCCATGGCTCGATAGCACGGGTGCTATAGGCCGCCCTGCGTGTCGGCAGCAGCAGCAGCAGCAGCAGCGGCGGCAACTCCCAGGCCAACAACGTCCCTTGCATCGCCCTCCCTGGGTGCGACTCCTGACACAAATAGTTGAAAATCCGCGCCGCCGAGATGGCACCGGTCTGCAACCTCGGCTGGAGGCATGCCCCCTGTCGGGCGCGCGCGCGCCCGCGCACCGTCGGGGATATTTTAAACGTTCCCGCCTGTTCCGCCCTCGCTCGCTCGCTGCAGGGAGATGGAAGTAAGGAAGAGGCAGGAGGGGCGCAAGATGGGAAACGGGACATGGGAGATGGCCAAAGGGAAAATAATTAGTCATTTCGGGCCCCGGCAGTGCAACGATTCCGCAGGTGCCGAGCCGCAGCGCAGCAATTTAACACCTGTCAAGGATGCCGTACGCCCTCTCGCACCTCGCCCCCCTTGCCCCCCCTCCCCCCCCTGCCTTGTACTTTTTATCCCGGCTCCTGGGGAAAAGATGGACGGGTTCGGGATCCTGCCACGTCCCGAACGTCTGGGGGGAACAGAATAACACCGAGCCGGCCACCAAGGGTACCGTCGCCGCGACACCCCCGGATCATCCTTCGTGGCCGACCGGGCAGTAGCAGAGGAGAGACTCGTAGTTTCTTTGGAAAAAGGGCCACACCCACGTCATACCACATCGGCCTGGGGCTAGTCCCGAGGAGGAAGAGTGGGGCTTTCCCTCGTGCTTTCGGAAAAAGATAACCGGACTAAATTTCATTTTCGCCGTGGCGGCGGGAAAGAAAAGATTGAGCAAAAAATAAAGAGGAAAAAAAAAGAGAAAAAAAACCGATGCCGACACAGGGCGGAGGCGGCAAGTCATGAGATGTGAGACACGCGTAGTCTAGTCCGCACGTGCCTACCCTACCAGTCAGCCGCCCCGGCTCCCGACGTCCAGTATCTTGATTAATTCAATAGGCCGCACGGACGGAGTCCCTTGCTCTCACTACTCTCTCATCTTGCGCCGCCATGTTCGTCCGGTTCAGCCCGCCCGTCAGTCAGAGAAAAACGGGGCGACACGATCAGGCTTGGGCGACGTCGTCTGGTGTAGCCCAGGTAAATAGGGAACGGCGCATCGGCCGCCATTTCGGACGGATCTGATACCCGGGGCCGGAAATAGCCCACTGCGCGTATTGATTTATTGGCAATTTTCCGATTTTCCGATTTTAGGTCCGCCATATACCAGACGAACCACCTCGCACGGCACGTCAAAACGGCCCCGGTGCCGGACCGGGTGGTCCCTGCCTGCCGCGCCGCTGCTGCTGATCGAACCGGTCTGATTTCTGATTCGTAACCCCAAAGCGGGAACAAAAAAAGGAATGGTCGACCTGAGACCGCTTCAGGGGTCACGGGCCTCCTAGTTCCTGTTGGCCCGGTCTTTTTCCTGAGAGACGGAAACGAGGTGGCTGGCGGCCTGGCTG
The DNA here is from genome assembly GCA_025802115.2 of Bertia moriformis. Taxonomy (NCBI): domain Eukaryota; kingdom Fungi; phylum Ascomycota; class Sordariomycetes; order Coronophorales; family Bertiaceae; genus Bertia; species Bertia moriformis. Next base: position 52,284 of record JAOYNC020121444.1, read on the forward strand.
GCGGGCTGGCGGGCTTTTGCCGGGCTTGGCTCTCTTCTTTCTGTCCAAGCGAGGGAGGGGGCAGAAGCTGGGATGCGGCTGCGGCTGCGGTCGCAGTCGCGGTTCCGGATGAGTACTTTGATCTGGAACGGCGGCCGGGATTAGGGATCGGGTCCGCCTGCTGGCCTGCGGGCGCCGATTGTATGTTTCTGGCAGGGTCGACTGCCGACGAGGACAGGGAGAGGAGAGACGCGACAGGATGTGCGAGAGACAGAGAGCTGAGGCTCGGAAGCCGATGCTCCTTGCGGGGGAGAGGCCCCGGCTGGCCTCGCTGTCCTGGCCGCCCCCCGGGAGCGCCAGACCGGTTCTCATCATCACGGGGTAAGGCTGACCGAGAGCCCCCCGCTTGATGGCTGCGGCAGCGGAGCACCTCTCGGCTCCATTTCTCCATTTGCGAGCGGTGGTCCCGTCTCGCGGCCGATAGCGGCCGGATGGCTCCAGCTCGGATGCCGAGCATGACAGCTTTGACACGCAAATCCCACTCGGTAATAAGGTAGCCAGTAATATCCCCCCGTCCTGCGCGACCGGTGCGCAGCGAGTCGACAGGTGAGCCGTCGGCATTGTCCCGCCGACGGAAGCGGGGAGCGGAACCTCTCTGTCCAGATCCATGATCACACACCTAGACTCTGATCAATCTTGCGACCCTCGTCAGATCCCCTCACTAACCCTTTCCATCTCTCGAGACCCGCCTCCTTGGCGACTCACCAAGCCAACTCGCGACTCCCGGAGAAGATCGCGGCGAGTCCCCCTGTGCGACTGTCCAAGTTTTTTTTAGCGCAGCTGCACTATGCCCTCGGGCAAATCATGATCCGAAGCCGGGAGGGGTTGGTCACAGAGCGGCGGGGGGCAGCCGATGCAGACTGTTTTACGACCCGGATGGCCCATTTGGGATTCGAGTACCGGGGTTGGCCGTGGCTGGAGGGGCAAAGGATGCGCGAGTGAGCGAGCTCGCAAGATCTAAAACATCACCCGACAGATCCCGGAGGCCCGGAAGAGGGGACCACAAGAAGAGATCATGACTTGGGCCATCGTGCGCAGCTGCGCGCTATGCGCTGTCATCCCCGTCACCGGGCAGGCGGCCAATCTCCGCTGCCCACGGTCCGATACGGCGGTTGGAGGGGGTTGGCCCCTCGGCAGACAGGCCGAGGCAGGCAGGTCGGCAGGCAGGCGGGCAGGCAGGCGTTTCGTTTTGCACAGCCTCTGCGCGATGGGATGATGGCTACTACTCTCAAAGGCCCTCGCTGCCGCTCATGACGTGACGGTTCGCCGTCGCCGTCGCCGTCTCCGGCTCCGCCACCGCCCCCTCACCACCAGCACGGCTTGGAGCCTCTCCTTCCTCCCCTGAAGAATTGCCAACTGCCGCAGAGACAGCGGCGGCGATCTGCCGCCACGGCATAAGATCAGCTCGACAATCCGGTCGCATCTCATCGTCACAGGGCTCCCTTCCCTGCCTTTTAACGGACAAACTGGCCGGAGGAGAGTGCGGTCCACTATCCGGTAACGGCAGGAGGGGCAGGGGGGGAAGGGTGAGCACGGTGGTGGTGATGGTGGTGTGTGTTTTATTTTATTTCGGCTCGGCGTGATGGTGGTGAGAAGGAGCGGATTGCATTGACGATGCGACTCTACATCCCAGGGCTCGAAGAGGGGGCGGGGCCCGGCGTTCGACTCCGGCCGTCTCAAGTTGCTTCTTCCCTGCGTCGCTCTCCATATGGCCGGCCTGCTACACTCACGCCCCCGCCCCCCTGACTCCCCCCCCACTGCCGGATGGAGAAAGCGTGCAGGCGGCATGTGGCGCTGCTGCCCTTTCCTCGTTCATTCTTTTCTGCCCTCCATCGCTGCGATCGTTATGCGCAACGGTACGGGTTACGCGCAACGGCGCTGCAAGGTGGTTTGATACAAGAAGGCGTTGACTCGGCCGACTTGGAAACGCCGCACGGAGCTGCGTGCAGGGAGACTCGACTAAAATTAAACCATCGGCTGAGGTTGCCAAGCCCGGGCCAGGAAACGGTAAGAAGTAATAAGTGATGATTAATAGCAGAGGAATAAATAATAGCAAAGGAGATTTTTCAATAGTCGAGTCAAACGGCCATGCGCCATTATCCCTTGCACGCCACCCTCTCGGCGGGAGGCGTGCGGGCGCTCGGCATGCTTGGGGGGTCAAGTCGACGACGACAACGACAACGACGGCGACGACGCCGTGGCCCCCTGTCTAGAGCCCGTACTGCCGGCCCCTCGGCGCTAGGACGTGAATCTGTAACCGAGCGCGAGTCTACTTACTTGACGGCGCCGTCTGTGGGTTCGCCCTCTCCTCTCGGTTAGTTGAGCATGGAGCGGGCCGGCAGGAAAGAGCGGACTGGCGGGTGCTTATCGGGAGATTGGATGCCCCTCGCGGGAAACTGAAAAGGGTTCGGAATAGACCGAGAACTCTCAGAGAAAAGCAGGTCGGCTCGCAGGGAAAAGGCCCAGAGATGACGACGATGGAGGCCCAATTTGGGCCCGTTCATCATGATGGGGCTGGCTGCCGGGGACCCGACCCGGCTGTTTGACGTCTGCGCCAGCAGATCCCCATCAGCACCACCAATCCCTTTTTTTCTCTTCTTTTCTTTTCTGTTCTTTGCTCGAGTTTCTCCCCCGCCCCCCCGTCCCCTCGTTCCCCCATCGTCGGCTTGGCATCACGACCTTCGGCCCTCCCCCCACCTTGACCCCTGTCAGATCCTTCGCACAAGGAATGGCATCCCCTGCCCGGTGCGGGCAAAGTGGAAAAAGAGAAGGAGACGACGGTCCGCGAGTTCGCGCACACGACACCGGCCACCTGGCCTCGTCTACGCATGGGGCGCCCCCCGGCCAGAGTTCTCGATGGTTTGGCTCGCTGCTTACTCGGTTGCCACCTCATCTCCCTGCCGAGGGCTCGGCCAAGCTTGCCCTCGTCCGCCTGCTTCGGTTTCGTAAAGGAGGGGCGCTGCTTTTGGGCAATGAGCTCATGCCACCCACAGCACCCAGCACCACCACTCGCACCACCACACCACACCCACACCACGGAACATACAGCGCCGCGCCGTCGGCAGCGCCAGAGCAGTCAGTCCCGTCCCCGACCTACTTGCCCGAGCGCCGTGTGTGTGGACCAGGGGCAGGACGATGATGGCACGGCTACAATGGGGCGACGACAGGGGCTGACAGGGTTCAGGGTCGGAAGCCGGCGGCCAGGCCACGGCGGGTTCGGTCTGAGTGGGCTGTGGGAGATCTCTTCTGCCGTCACGTTCTTTTCTCCCTCCGCCCATGCCCCGTCCTGCTCTGCCTCCCCTTCCGCTCCGGTCAGACCCACCCCAATTTGTGACAGTTGCCAGGCCCGGAGGATCCTCCTCCTCCTGCTCATCCTCCTGCTCGCTCTCTCGATCCACCCCTCGCACCCCCCCCCTATCCCTGCCCTTACCCCCGGCTTCTTCTCTTCATCCCTCCCTCCCCGCACCCCCTCTACCCCCGTGCTTCTGTTCGTCGCTCTCCCCCACCTTTCCTGGTCCGTCACCGTAAGACCTGGACAGAAAAAAAATCGAGGACACCCCTCCCTCACGCTTTCGCACCCCAGTCGGAGATCTCATCGACCACTGCAACCTCTCTGCTCTCCACAAGCTTGTTGATTTTCTCGGGACGTGCTGCTGGCCGGGAGCAGCAGCAGGACAGGCAGCAGGAGGGTTCGGTACATAAAGGCAGGGCCGTCCCCTCCTCTCGGCTGCACCCCGCTGGACCCAGCCCATGTCAACTAATTACTACTGCCACTGTTGTATCTTGCCGGTTCTTGATATCTATTAATCAACTCTCGCGTCACAGCCCCCCCCCGCCTCCATCCTCTCGGCCTGGTTTTCATCCCCGGCTCGATTAATATCCGGCTCCATCATTCTCATTCTGTCACACATATCGCCCACCTGCAGCTCACAACCTCCCCCTCCGTCCCTAATACCCGTCGGCGAATCACGCACGAGCACAGCCCGAGCCCTGTTGCCGTAGCGTCGCTCTGTGCTCCGCCAACATCGGCCGGCCATATTTAACTGTCCGGCCGATAATGGCGATTTCCAGGATGCCGGCCCCCCCCCATTCGGCTTCCTCTCATAACTCTAGCTTTGGATACTCTCAACCGCCGCCGTCGCCTCCGATGGAGGCTGAATCAAGATGTTCGCTGCCCTCGATCTCGAGCCTGCTCGATCTGGCCGACGCCGGGTCTCCGACGGCGGATTCCTATCCGTCGCCCACCCAGCTGCAAGGTACTGCCACTGCCACTACTACCGCCGCCAGCGCCAGCACCGCCCCCTCCTTGTCTGCTGGCACGCTCTTCTCTCCTCGCCATTACGGGTTCGGGGCTGATGACGGCACTGCAGCCCCCTCGCAGCCCACGACCCGGCCCAGTTCGTCCCATTTCGTGGCCGCGAACCAGGCCGGCCCGAACCCGGCCGGGTTCCGGCCTGGCATGCCGCCCACGCCGCCGATGCGCAGCGAGCAGACGTTTGACGGCCACATGTCGCCCTCGGCCAGATCGGTCAGCCAGTTTTCAGTCACGTCGGGGCCGGCGCCGAGCCACTACTACTACGAGTCGACGCCGCCGCCTCCACCGCCGCCACCGCAGTTCGAGGATGGCCAGCACCAGAACCAGCACCAGCACTTGAACCAGCATTCGCACCAGCAGCAGCATCAGCACCAGCACCTGAGCCAGCTACTGAACCAGCAACAGCACCCGCAGCAGCAACAGCAGCAGCACCACCACCAATCTGACCACCACCACTCTGACCAGCACCAGCACCAGCACCAGCGCCACCAGTCCCTGAGCACCATGGCCCCGGCCCGGGTCCAGCCCCGGCCGGCGGCCGCATATCCGGCCCAAGCATTCGCACCATCGGGCGGGTACATGGGAGGCCAGCCTAGCCAGGCCCCGGCCTACTATCCGCCCATGCAGGCGACGCCGCAGCCGGGAATGGCCATGTATTACCAGCGGACCGTTCCTCAGGTATTTAGATCCGCCGCTCCCACTCACTCACTTGCATCCACGAGGAGAATGATAGATAGTAACCGCCTGGCAGCAAAACTTCCCGCCCCTCCCGATCGGCATGATCGGTGCCGCGCCGACGGCGATCAACCCATGGCAACACCACCACTACATATCGCCCTCGGCGGCGGCAACGATACCGCAGGCCCAGGACCGGTACATCTGCCCAACCTGCAACAAGGCGTTTTCGCGCCCGAGCTCGCTCCGGATTCACGGCCATTCGCACACGGGCGAGAAGCCGTTCAAGTGCAGCCACCCGGGGTGCGGCAAGGCGTTCAGCGTTCGCAGCAACATGAAGCGGCACGAGAGGGGATGCCACGTCCCGGGGCCGGACTCGAGCATGTCGGCGCCGCGGTGAGGAGGCGGAGGATTGGGGCGGCAGGCCATGTAAAATGGGGGAGAGACAGACGTTCTGTTTATTGTCGGTTGTCTTGACGGGATTGCAAAAGGCACAGTACACATGGGAAGGGGCCGAGAGGGGACGGGAAGACAGGATCGCCATCTGGTCTGCTCGAGCTCGGGCGGTCGGCCAGGCCTACTACGGAGGGCGCATTATTTTGGTTCCCTGGTATCTTGTTACTCTCATCACTCGTCGTGGCGGTTGTGGCCAGTAGCAGCACGCACAACACACATGTTGGCCCTATTTCTGTCGGGCTTTATCTAAAGATGGCACCCAGTCGTGGGCTCCGTCGGTCGGGCGGGGTGTCCTGGACGGAAGGAGGAGGATTTTCATTCCGCATAGGCTGGGACGAGGAAAACTGGGTGGACGGGAACGGCGGGGGTGGGGAGGGGGGGATGGTGATGAGCGGGAGCGAAAAGGCCACACGGCATGTGCGCGCGCGCATGTATCTCGGGCCCGATGGGCGGAGGGCGGCATCAGGTAGGCACGGCATGAATGGCAGAGCGGAGCGGAGCAGAGACGAGAAGGGGGCTGTATGCCCTGTATCATAATAATGTATATCTACATGCGGCTGAAGAATCCGAGGCCCGGGCCAGAAGGGGGGGCGTGTTTCTAGAGAGGCACTTGCCATGTGGTCTATGACAAGATAGACATTGGGCTCTGGCCTGCTCACTCGCTTGCCAGAGGCGAATTCCGAGTCATGTTGGGGGTCTTTTTTTCTAATCCACCATGGCACGGGGGGCATCAATCGTCATCACCCTCATATCTCAGCTTAATCCCACCCAGCTGGGCCCAGAGTCCCAATGCGCTGCGAGCAAGGAAGGCCGTCGGCAGGGCACCAGATGAAGGTTGGATAGATTTATTTATCGAATCATGTTGGATTCGCGATACATTCAGCCAGATTGGATCTGCTGCGGTTCGGCCAAGTTTGGATTTGCTGCGTGTAATCGTTGGATTTGCGTCATTTGGGGCCAAGTTGGGATTTTCTGCAGTCGGCAGTCGCTGCATCCAGTCCGAGTCTCTCCTGTGTGTTCTCTTTGTTGATCGCCGCATTTTCTGCATTTTCTCTGTTTGGCGGGAGCAAGCAAATCATGCCGATCAGGCCAAGCCAAGCCGAGCCGAGCCGAGCCAGGTCGAGTCGAGTCGAGTCGAGCCGAGTCGAGTCGAGCCGGGCACGGCATGGCAGGCACGGACGGCATGGCATTGCATCCGTCGCGGCTCGGCAGTTGTGCTCTGTCGCCACCGTGATCTTCGCGCAGACGCGCGCGCATAATGACGATCTCGGTCTCGAGATTGGGCCCGCCCGGCTATGATTCAATCTCGCTGCAACTACAGCTGCGGGGGGGCGGAATCTGGTTTTTTTTCTCCTCAGCCCGAGTGCCTTTTTTCATATCCGATTTTTTTCCCCTCATGACGATGCGTGTGCGTCGTCATCCATGGCTATCGTCGTCAACGCCCCGCCCCCCCACCTGGTCACCCACAACCATCCCGCTAGTTGCTCGTTTCTCGAGTTTTTCGTCTTGAGATAACACCACGGCTGCGTTGTTGGCAAGTTGTTATCTCGCATGCAGCAAGAGGAGAGTGCTCGGGATGTGATGTGGCTGCTCCCCCGCGTTCGAGGGATGACGCAAGAACCCATTACTATCTCTTCGAGGCGAAATGCGCACCCAGCCAGTAGACAGCAGCCAGTAGACAGCAGCCAGTAGACAGCAGCCAGTAGACAGCAGCCAGTAGACAGCAGCCAGTAGACAGCAGAGCAGGGCGGCCTTCACAGGCTCCCTGCCGCCCGCGGCGATGGAGCCCCTCTCGGTTGATCGCCTGAGGGGAGGTGCCTGCGGGCGCGCGGATGACATCAGCGGCCCGGGATAGAGGGGATAGAGAGCAGCGGCGGCAGCAAGGCTCGCGGTCGAGAACGGAGGCCGGCCTGGCGGTGAGATGAAGGCTAGGTGTGCACGGTGCACACACATGATCGCTCCGACGGACGGGGCTGCCCGGCTTGTTGCGGTCGGACGGCGAGGATGCATGCCGGACGGTGACCTGGCGGGAGCTGACCCGACCTGAGCTGACCGCTCGTCTCGTCTCACCTCGCGCCCTGGGAAGTCGAGCATCCCGACCCGGCCCACCGTTCCATCCGGCTGCCTGCCTGCTAGGGGCGGCCGGGGGGAAGGGAGGGGGAGGGGGAGGCGCTGGCGCGCGGACCCCCCGCTCGGACCCCGCGCGGAACACCCCCTTGCCGAATGTTTCTCCGTTTCAGAGTGCGGAAGATCAGACGATCACGGGACTGGGCGTTGTCTCCCGCCGGAAAGAAGGCCAGCAGATTCGCCGGCCGGCCCGCTCGCGCATTGCGCAGCGGCCGCTCTTGGTCGGGCCTATTTTGACGTGTCTGGCAACCGTGCGTATCATCTATGCCGGGGGCCGCGGTGGGTCGTTTGTTTCGGGTGGTGGCGGCGGGGGCGGGGCATCCCCACCCCCCATGAGCGGTGTTGGCAGACTCGGCCGGACTGCGTACATACTTGGCGGTCGCGGAATCAGCAGGCGAGACGGGATGGAGTGTGTGTATCCACCTAGAACCCGGACATGGCCGGGTGCGGTGGGATAGATACGGTGGCCGTGCAGAATGTCGAGCTCGTTTCAAATGTGTCTTGGCAAGCCGCAGACACACACGTGCTATGGTCCAACTGCCAGGTCCAGGAAGTGTGTTCCCCTTCCACTGGTGGATAATTGCGGGGGCCCCCAATGGGGCCGAACTGGCCACGTCGTACACCAGGATGCCCACAGCGAGTATGAGGGGGCCGACGTCAGGGTCATCAGAAAAAGGACTCCAATGACTTGCAGTAGACAAGGACGCAGGCCCTCCTTGCCGAGTATGAGCGGGTCGAAAAATATAAGATGATAACTATTGACTCGATAGACGGCCGATACAGGTAAACTAACGAGGTAGTGGTGGTGAGCAAGGCCGCCCTCAGCGGCCATCAGGGAACCGAGATCATCAAGCAGCCCCTGATGACGGCCTGGGCCGCCGGTGCGGGCCGACCGGACCCGAAGTAGACAAATTGGACCGCCATAAACATAGGCCCCGACGACGTCGTCGTCGCGCCGCCGCAGACCCTCCCGAGGTATTCTAGGACATGCGTAGTCCGGTCTACACCATCGGCCCAACCGCGTCACCGAGCCGGCGGTCAGTCGAGGCCTGCATCTCGACAGACTGTCAAGTCCAGCTGAACCAGAGCCCAGACCAGACGAACCAGAGCCGACCCAGACGAGCCGCAACCATACGCAACCGTGGTATCACATCTAGACAATGAAGCAAAAGCGAATACGAAGAGAGAGCAGCAGTAGCAACAGAAGCAGCAGCATCAGAAGCAGCAGCATCAGTAGCAGCAGGAAAGGAACCGGCAGCGCAGCCGAGACAAATCAGGACACCGGGGGGGTGGCGGCGCACATGGCCTAGAAGAGATGGTGCAGCACGCGCCTCCAGGCCGGCCACGTGGCCACCGTCTCGCGATACGCCCGGATCGTTTGCCAGTCGTGCTCGCGCCGGCCCGTGTCGACGTCGATCTCGCTGATGCTGACCCAGCCGCGCCGCTTCCACGCGTAGCCTCCGGCCCAGAAGACGATCACCAGCGGCAGGGCCAGGTAGGCCTGGAAGAATTCCTTGGCCGTCCGCTTCTGGATCGAGTCGTGAACCGCGACGTAGAACTGGAGCAGATGGCGGCGCCAACTTAGCGTGGAATCATTCATGCACCCGGATTCGACGCGGACTCGGCTGGGACTTACCTGAGCGATGAGAATGAGCACGGTAAGGATCAGGCCGACCCAGGAGCCCCACACGCCGCCGGCGGCCCGGAACGGGAGCTCATCGAGGCTGTGGCCCTGCCGGGCCCAGGCGGTGCGGAACCGGATGTGGGCCAGGCAGATTGACCCCCACGTGAACAGCGCGGCCAGGCCCGACGTCGCCTGTAGCCAGGAGAACACGGCAGGCCCGCTGGCATCGAGATTGACGTATGCGAGCACGCCGAAGAGGATGACGAAGGCGACGGAGGGGAGCGGCCGGCCGGATTTGTCGATGTAGGCGAACAGCTTGGGGGCGTAGCCCTGCTGGGCGAGCGCGACCAGGGTCCGGGATCCGCCGTACACGCTCGAGACACCGATCGAGAGGACCGAGACGAGGATGACGACGTTCATAAAACTGTCGAACCCTCGGAGGTGGCCGTACTTGCCGACGAGCACGAACGGAGAGGTGTTGGAGTCGCCGTTTGAGTACGACGCGTGCGTGTTGAGCAGAGATGTGTCGTTCGAGTCGATCAGGAGGCCGATGAACAGCATGCCGAGAACGTAGAAGCTTTCTCGCGCGGATCAGCGTCGGGCTCTTCTCTCTTGGCAGCGGCAGCGGCAACGGCAACCGCAACGGCAGCGGCAACGGCAGGAGTTGGCAGGAGTGGGATATATATGCGGGAGGGAAGGCCTACACAGTAATGCGCCAGAAGATCTGCTTGATCGCGCTCGGGAGCGCCTTGGCCGGGTTGCGCGACTCGGCCGCGGCGAGGCCGACCAGCTCCGTGCCTGAGAAGGAGAAGGCGGCGGTGACAAAGACGGAGCAGAAGCCGTAGAAGCCGTTCTGGAACGCCCGCCCGTCCTGCCAGTACTCCCCGCCGATGTAGTGGTCGTACGTGCTGCCCCGGGGGCCGCCGCCGCAGACCATGACCAGCGCGATGATGAGGAAGATGACGGTGGCGCCGAGCTTGAATAGCGACGCCCAAAACTCCTCCTCCGCGTACCCGAGCGTGCCGAAGATGTTGATCACGATGATGGCGACCAGGAACACGGTGATCCAGACGGCCACGCTGATGTCCTTGTTCCAGTATCCGATCGTCAGGCCGCAGACGGTGAGCTCCAGAGGCAGCACCACCGCCCACTGGATCACGTAGTTCCACCCCATGGCGAACCCCCACGACGGGTCGATGAACCGGATCGAGTACGTGTAGAAGGAGCCGGTGACCGGGAACATGACGGCCAGTTCGCCGAGGGCGTACACTAGGCGGCGGCGCAGAGTCGGGTGGTTAGGCTCCGTACTGGATCGATACCCCCCGCCCCAGCCGCGGCGTCTCGGCCCGGATGAACATCCCGGCGCAGCGCTGACTGGTTCCACACACTAACTTACCGACGTTGAACATCATGACACCAATGATGATAAAGTCGATCAGCAGCGAAGCCGGGCCCTAGGGAAAGGTCGACCGAGATCAGTCAGCCAGTCAGTCAGCCGGGCGGTGAGAGTTCAAAATGTCCGGTGAGATTTCAAAATGTTGGTGAGATTTCAAAATGGTCCTTCGCGCGGCCACAGCGGCACGGCGGGGCAAGAGAGAGAGCGACCGGCAGCATCATCAACCTACACCATTAGCGAGGGCGCTGCCGGTGCCGACAAAGAAGCCGGCACCGATCGAGCCGCCGATAGCGATCATGTTCAGATGCCTCTTCTTCATCGTCTTGTCCAGCTCGGCAAGATCGGACCCGTCGGTCTGGCGGCCGCGCTGCCTGAACGAGTCCATGTTGAGTCCGTGTCGGGTCAACCAGCTCGATTCGGGCTGGCGGGCTGGGTGCAGTCCTGCCTCCGGCTTGCCGCCGGCGGGGACGGACGTGCCCAGCTCGTAAGGGGGCAGGTTGTCGCCCCGGTCGCCTTTTTCCGCCATGCTGGCGGCGGCCGGCGACTCGGTCGACATGGCTACCGCTGCTTGATTTCGCGGCCCGGCGAGGGAGGAGGAGGGCGGGGGTGCGGGGGCACGGGGGGCGGGGGTGTCCCGGGCGGCGAGTTCTCGGATAAGGATAATAACCAAGGCAGACCTGAGGAGATATGATGTTAATAAATCCGTGCACAATTTCCACGACTCTTACGCGTGCGCGCTCAGATACTCGGAGCCCGGCTGGGCAAGGACTGAGGACAAACCTCGAGTCTGGTTGGGTTTCTCGCGATCGAGTGAGATCGAGGCTGGCGGGGATGGTGTGAGCGGGGGCGCTGCTGGCTGGGTGGTCGGTCAGATAATGGTGATCAACCGGTCGTTGATCGGTTCTAGAAATCCAGAAAGAACAGGCGACAGATTCGGGACCTACTAACGGAAAGGGAGCGCGGCAGGACCCTGCCTTTTATACACTCGGCCAAGTATTTTCCCGTCTCTGTTTCCCGATTCCTGTTACCCGATTCGACTCGAACCGGAGGGGGTCGCAGCAGCCGGCCAAGCGGGCGCTCCTGCACCTTCCTGATCGGCCAGGGCAAGCCTCTCGGTGGCACAGGCCGAGTTGGGACATCGTCCGTCTGGGGTGCGGCCTTCCACCAGAGCCGCCAGAGTGGCTGAGCTGGCCTCGCTGGATCCTGCCGTATCTTGTGTCTTGGCTGGCAGTAACAAGATTCGGGAACCGAACAAGTCCATCACCGCCGGTCATCCCCCTCCATTTTTTCAGGGAGGTCCGGACCAGACCCAGTCTTCCCGGCCTGATGGTTATCTCACGAAAAATCGGGCTGGGCTCGATGGGACGGGTTGTCAGACGGTATGGTACCTGTGGGTCGGGGTTGATTCTGACAACGTTCCTTCCGGACGCCCTTCCAGACGCACAAGGCAAGGTTTTCGCGGCCTGCTGAGGACCATCAGCGTGCGCCCCCGTGGCCCAGGCGGCGTAGATCAGCGCAGCCGGTCAGCAGTGGCACGCACACCTTATCAATCCTCCCTCGAGTCCTGCGCCTTGCGAGAGACCTTCTCTCTTGGCTCCTGGGGCGGAGACTTGGGGGCAGACCTGACCGGGAAAGGGGAGATGGCGCCCCCTTTCTTCGCTCTTGTCTCGTATCTTGTTCCTGCCCCTTTGCAAGAGGCGAATGGCGAGTCCGCGTAGTGCCAGTGCCATCGGCCCTCGCTCAGGTCGGCCTCAAATGCGAGACGAAATGGTTTTTCTGACTGGCCTACTGAACCAGTGGACCACCACAACCACCACCGCCCCCTACCACCACACCTCCACCACAACCACTGTCACTGCCGCCTCCACCTCGACTCGCCGCTCCAGATCTAGCATTAATGGCCCCCCCTGGGGCCGAGGATCGCTCGCTGCCGCCTCCCGCGACTTGTATGACTGGACGAAAGAAGACTCGAGTGAGCTTCCATCATCACACCCGCCGACCAGGATGGCGGTTCATTTCGATGGCCAGCTTATGGACGAATAACGGCGCGGTTGAAAAACACCGACAGCCCGGCCGACCGGACAAGGCCCGTTAGCCCGTTAGCCTCGTCCTAGGCCGGTCAGCATCTACCGAGCGCACTTGACGGCGCGGAACGCAGCCAGCCAATGGCCGGATCTCGCCACCGAGGGATCTGTCGCAGGGATACTCCCCGTGATCCTGGTCGTCGGCCGTCGGCTGGAGCGCCACGCACCCAAGTCTCGCCGTGGAGGTGCCGAGGGCGCACGGGGTCGGGTCTGGCGGGCCCCTAATGCGGCGACGGGCTGGCGCGAATGGATGAGGTACGACGAACGACCAAGTGGTCTCTTGGCGGCATGATTCTCGCCAGCTCGGCTCGGCGGCGCCACCGTTGCCGCCGCTACCACGGCCAAGTGCCGGACAGGCAGCCGGCTAGATAATAAGCGGCGCCGCGTTCTCGTTCTGGAATGGCGCTGGGGCGGGATTTTTGGCGGAATGACCGCGCTGGATTCGCTGCAGGGCGGCTCGATCTGGGTGTTTTATTCAATGCGGTTATTTGCTTGGAACCGGCTCGATCTGTGGATGTGGATGTGGACTCGGCCAGGATCCGACCCAGGCAATCTGAAAGAGTCAGCAACGTCGGGCGTCAACGACAGGGAACCCCCTGCGAGGGACCCCTCGTGCTTCGCTTTCTCTTCAAGAGCCTCCTCTTTAGAACTTCTCCGTGGTCAGCCACCACGACAAGCCACTGATTTCGATTCGGCCTGCTTGTTTCCCAGTCCCAGCCGAGAATAGGAGGACAGGAGAAGAAGGGCGTGGCGAGGCAGTGACGGATCATCAGGGCGGATCTCTCGGACGCATGGGCGGCAAGAAACCCGACCCGATCCGCAGCCCCAGTGCAGGCTTGGACGGCGGGATTGTGGACTCGGGGGACCCGGTCAACCCTGCGGACCCGGGGTGAGGTCGCTGCCATTCACTCAGGGGGGCCCCACTGGCCCCGCCCTGCTCGCCATCTCCAGAGCAGGCGGGGCGGGCGGGGCGGGGCCAGTGGGGACCCCGCCCACACCGCCTGGCCACGATCCGACGACCAAGCTGAACAGCAACTTGGTAAAGCCGGGTGCGGGTTAAGTGGCGCCACGGCTGACACGGCCGCCACGGCGAGGGCGCGGCTGCCCGGGGAGGGGGCCCGGCTGGCCTAGGCAGGACCGGTTGCGCGAGTCAGTCGGGGACGATGGCTGGGTGGGGGCAGTCGGTGGGCGAGCGACCCGGGGCCTGTGGCAACAAGCCGGGCAGCAGGGAACACGGCATCGCGACGCCGCTGCGAGGCAGAAATGGCCAACGCGAACGGGCGTGGGCCATGGCATGCGCATGCTGGGCGGACCTCGCAGCCGGCACGGTTCGGGCTGCGCCGACTGGAGAGAGAGACGAGAAAGGTTCCATCATCTCACGCCAGCCGAGGTCTCGCGGTCGGCGAATTCCAAGTCGAGGGTGGCAGAGGCCACTTGTATCCTTGCTCCGGCCCGGGCGCCGATCTGTCAGGCTAGGCGGCCGGGGACCCTGCGGGGGGCGTCGGTGGGGCGGACATTGGCGGTGGGGCCGGAGACGGCGGACCCGGGCGCGAGCCCGCGCAGGGGCCGGCCAAGCCGGAGGAGGTGATCTCCATCACCCCCCGCTGCAGCCTCACGAGCGCGTTGAGAGCCGGAGTCAAGGTGGACCATTTGGCCCACCGACCGCCGAGCTTCTTCTCCGCGGCCGCGGTGTGGATATGCCCGCACCGCTCAACCCCGGCACATCAGGCGGGCCTTGTTATCACGATATGGCATGGAGGACGAGGGCGGGAGTGGGGCCGGGGCTGGGGACGGGGACTAGGGGGTGAGTGGGACAATGTCGCCGATCGCACGCGCGCTATTAGGAAGGAAATGTAAGGCTTCCTACGGTAGGGGCGGCACGACCTTAAAACCAAAGGTCGGTCGGTCGGATGGGGTCCAGAAGAGGAGAGTGAGAGAGCAGATGCAGATTCTGCCTCCGGTAGACTACGACGCTATAGTAGTTTTATTTATCTACGCGCTCCCGTAGGGTATCCTCGTCGGCTAGAATCTCTTACTGTCAGGCCTCGGTTCCCTATGGCATGGCCCCCGGCGGCCGCTCTCATCCGATCATCCTACCCAGGGAAGATGTTTTCTCCTGCTTGGTCTTGATTCCGTGTTCCATCCCGGTGACAACCAAACACAGGTCCTCTCCCCAGCACCCTCAGGGAATCCCTACCGCGTATCCCACTTGGCTCGCCCTTCTCTGCGTTGATGTTTTCCCTGACTGAGTACAAGCTTGACCGGACCTGTTGTCCAGTGCTCGCGTTGTGTGTGTGTGACAAGAGTCAGCGGCCTCGGGTGGCTTGGCTTGCATTCCCAGGCCGATGGATGGCCATATGGGGCGTGACTCCTCGCTGTCAATACACCGGCATCAGCATCGACTCACACCCGCTCGACATGGCCATCCTGTCATTTGGCGAGCAGAGGGCGAATCCACGCAAAGCTCGCAGGAGTATAATAAAGCGCTCAGTCCTCCTTCTGAGTCGTCGATCAACTTGAATATCCTGATACCGCGACAGGTACAGGGGAATGCCTCTTCTCCGGCGGGCAAAGCAAGGCAGGCCTCAGGCTTGGTAGAGGGGAAAGCACTTACCGCTGATCAATGCCCTGGGGCGGCGTTTGGCCGCCGACTCGATCCGGGGCGGAATGCACGTGTTGACATTTGAGATAATATACTCATCCGGGTGGAGGAAGACGGAGGATGGGCTGATCTGGCGGATGTATTCCGTCAACCGCAGGCGAATCAATCGAATGCAGGTCCTCGCAGGCAATGGCAATTTCAGCGACATGACGGTCCTCAAACAACGTCCACTCTCAATCGCTACGCCCTCGACCGACGTCCCGACCTCGGTCAAGAAAGCCGCTCCGTAAAGACGGCTGTTTTTATAGCCGTCAAGCCTCCAGAGTCATTGAAGGCAATTTCAAGCAGCTAGATTCTGCAAAGGTTATTTGTTAAAAATTTAATTGAAAAAAAAAATCGCAGGTCCGAACCCTAGTCTTCAAGATTTTCCCAACTACCTGTTGAAAGTGAGTGCAGAAACACTCCGACCATTTAGCAAGCTGGAGAAAAACTCTCATACTAGGATTCGAACCCACGACCTTGGCAAGAGGTTCCAAGGTGGGGGGGAACAAATTAAGCCACTGCACTACCAATTGTGCTTTTCCCAGTTGATGAAAGGAGGGGCGGATCGGCGCCCTATGACCCCTCCCTCCCTAGTTTCATCACACTAAAGTTTGGGCCACTGCCTCGTGACCCTCGCCCCCCTACGAACCGCGCCCCGTACGGCAGTGCCTCAATTGTTGCCCAGTGCCACGGCTCCGACTGCAGAAACCAACTTGCCGCAAGCCGCAACCATCAGTTACGGCCATCAATCCAGATTAGCCTCCATTCCGCCATCCTCCGAACCACTGCCACCATGCGGATCCAGCCCCTCCAAGGGCCTGGTCCGCACGTACCAGACCGAGCCACGGATGCCCTTGGCCGGACCTCGGGGAGAGAGGTCGGATAGTTCTTTTATGGTGCTGAGACCGCCTTAATTGGTTGAGATAGTATCTTCAATTGATCCCCTTTCCTCGAGAGATGCTATCCTATTGATGCTTGATGGGAGCTTATGATATGTTATGACCGCACGATCGCCCATCCCTCTCCACTCAGAGCTGATCAGGCCAATGATCCTGCGATCAGCCTATTTTCCCTCTGCAGCGCACGGAGCGAAGGAATAGATCATGGTCTGGGCCCAGAGCGGGCCAGTGATTCCTGCACACCCGTCTGGCGCCACACAAAGCCTTGACTGGCCTCGGACCAGCCTCTCTCAGCGTAGCCTTAAAACGGGCAGTGATACAATCGACCGTTTCTTGATTGAGGATCGTCGGAATTGAGGCCCTGTGGTTCGTAGCCTTGAATATCTCTAGATCAGGCAGCCAATCACCCCAAGGCTGCCAATTACCTACAAGGCTGCCAATTATCTACAAGGCTGCCAATTACCTACAAGGCTGCCAATTATCTACAAGGCTGCCAATTACCTACAAGGCTGCCAATAGCCCACAAGGCTTCCAATAGCACACAAGGCGGCTATAAAAGACCCCCTCCTAATTTCTCACTTTCTTCTTTCCTTCTTCTTCTTCCCTCTTTCCATCACCAGCACCGCCCTCACAACCATCATCACCACCATCACCACAATCACCACCATCACCACAATCACCACCATCACCACCACCATCACCACCACCACCATCATCACCATTACCGCAACCATGCCAAGGCTCCACAGCATCCATACTACCTGGCCCGTCCAAGGCCTTCGATATCCAACCTCGGACAAGCCGAACAAGAAGCACATTTTCGTGCCCTTCAAGAGCAAGAGAGTCGCCGATGCCATCCGCAAGGCCCTCCAGGAGAACCTCGCCACCTGCAACAGGGACACCGTCGACGTCGCCTTCGCGACCTTCATCGATGCGGCCACCTCTGTGCTCGACCAGTTCCAGCACCACGACATCATGGCCTGGGTTGCCATGATCGCTAAGAAGGTCTGGTGGATGCAGAACGGGCCGGGCCCCGCCGCGCAGCTGGCCCTCCTCATGGCCCTTGCCACCGCCCGCGTCGCCTTCAACGCCCACTATTTCCTCGAGACCGACGAGGCCAGCGCTGAGGAGCCTGCTCCCCCCCCGCCCGCCGCCTGCCGAACTGCCGTGGCCATCGAACGCCTCCTCGCGTCCGAATCAGACGGGACCGCAAGCCAGGCGCCGCAGATCCTGGTCTCTGTCTTCACGAGGGGCTGCGAGCCCATGGTCTCGCACCTCTCTGGGCTTCGGGACCTGCTCGCCTTCACCCCCGCCGTCCGCGGGGAGGTCACGTTCGGGCAGGGCGTCCTCGTCAGCAACACCCAGATGCTGACGATGGCTGAGCCCGGAGAAGAGGGCAGGGCCGACGTCTGGATCGGCCGCCTGACCAGGGGCGTGGGCGACCTCAACATCGCGGGCAGGGCCGACGGGGGGATTGGCCGCGTGACCAGCGGCGTGGCCGACCTTAGCATCGCAGACCCGGCCAACCTAGGGCCGAGGGAGGCCGTTAGGGGGGACATCGACATGGGAGAGGGCGATATTGGGGCGGAGGAGGAAGAGGAATCCGATTCCGACGACGACGACGACGAGATGATAGAGGGTTATTAGGACGAGGACGAGGAAACGAACGAGATTAGCGAGGAGTAGTAATAAGAGGACGAGGATCAGTAAGACTCAGACGAGGATTAGTAAGACTAAGACGAGTATTAATATGACGAGGACGAGAATAAGTAACTAGTAGATAAGGACTATTACGACGACTAGTACGAGGGTAAATAAATAACGAGGGGGGGACAGTGCCTATGGGTATTCTTACGTTAAATGTTCCCTGAGGGAGCTAGGGAAAGGACCTATGCTTATTTAGGACCGGGCTCCGACACGGAATTAATAGTAAGTAGGAGAAAACATCTTCCCGAAGCGGGATGATCGGAAGAGAGTGGCCGCCGGGGCTATGCCATGAGACGTCGTTGTCCGACGGGTCGTCGTCCTACATAAGAAGTGGATCTTGGCAGCGCTATGGCCGAGCTTAGTCATGTCGGGGTTGGTCGGGGCCGTACTGCCGCAGCGGCAGTGATCCACATCCTGCGGTATCCACAAAAGATTGACCTTAGTAGGGGTGGCTGGGAAGAGAGGTATGAAATCTGCTCGGGGTGGCGGAGCATGGACGGCAAGGAGCGGATGTCTGTATCCCAGAAGCAACTCTGTACGATCGACGACGACGACACTGCGCTCATTTTGGCTGGACGACCAGCAATGCAGCAGGGCGGCAGGCAGACAGGGTTGGGAATGGTGAGAAAACTGTCGGGGAACTTTGTCTTGAGCTCGGACTTCGGGTTGTCGGTTAACCCCGAACGGAACGGCGAAGAGCCTAGGGATTATCGGATGTCTGTCTGTCTGTCGGGCGCAGCGTAGGCGACAGATCGCAGCCCGAGATTTCCCTGGTAGCGCCAGCAGTGGTCGCATTCGTATTCGCATCTCTGTCTACTTATACTGACTTTGTCGACACCTCTCTGCGACTGGAAGCACTCGGTCTGCTCCGCTCCGCTCTCATTGCCGCCGGATCAGATAAGATCATCAGATAAGATCAGATATCAAGTCCCCACCTTTCTCCCGTCCAGCCATGCGCGACGAGCTGCGGCTCGCCTGCAAACTCATCATCCTCGTGCCGCCGCTCGCCGGCCGATTCCTTTTCCACCTCCTAGCCAGCATCTACCACCGATGGACCTACCAGCCCGTCACGAGCCCCAAGACCGTCGTCGTTGTCGGCGGGAGCTACGCCGGCATCGAGCTGGTCAGGCGCCTGATTCACAGCCTGCCGACCGGATACCGGGTCGTGCTGGTCGAAAAGCACTCGCACATGCACCACCTGTTCAACTTTCCGCGCTTCTCCGTCGTCGAGGGCCACGAGCACACCGCCTTTATCCCGTATGACGGCGTCGTGCGGGATGCCCCCGAGGGCATGCTGGCCCGCGTCCAAGCCGCCGCCGCGCGCCTGACCGAGACCACGGTCGTTCTCGAGTCGGGCGAGGAAATTGAGTGGGAATACGTCGCGGTCGCGACGGGGTGTCGGCTCCCGCCCCCCGCGAGCGTGGCCTCGGCCGATCGGGACCCCGCATGCCGCGAGATGCAGGCCGTGCAGCGCAGCATCCGAGAGGCGCGGAAGATCGCCGTCGTCGGGGCCGGCGCGGTCGGCGTCGAGCTGGCGAGCGACATCAAGGCCTGCTATCCGGACAAGGACGTCACCCTGGTCCACGCGCGCGACCGCGTGCTGAGCCAGTTTGGCAGCCGGCTCCACGACGCCGTCATGCCGATGCTGGAGGAACTCGGGATCCGCGTACTCCTCGGAGAGCGACCACGGATGCGGTCGCCGCCGGGCCTCGCTCGGTCCGCCAGTCTGGACTTCTCAGGTGGTCGTCAGGAGGAGTTTGACCTCATCGTGAGTCGGTCGATATCCTCTGTCTGTCGGTCCCCCGGCTGGCACCAGCTGACCCTGTCCAAGATCCCCTGCACAGGCCAGCAGCCCAACTCGAGCCTCGTTGCGACGCTCCTCCCCAATGCCGTATCTGCCGGGACGTCGCGCATCCTCGTCAGGCCGACTCTGCAGGTCGACACGGGCCGCCGCGACCCTGCCGGCGACCTCCAAGCGGGGTCGTCGCGCATATTCGCTCTCGGCGATGTTGCCGAACACGGGGGGCCACGGATGGCTCGCGCCGGCTTCGTCCAGGCCGACATTGTCTGCCGCAACATCTTGGCCATGATCGATGGAAGGGAGCCGAACAGGCCGTACCTGCCAAGCCTCGAACTGGAGGGCGCCCTCAAGCTGACGGTGGGCCTGAAGCGGGTCGTGCTGTACTCGATGGACGAGAAGGGATCCGACATTTTGATCACGAGCAACTCGGGCACGGTGGGCCTGGGCATTGGAAAGGCCTGGAGGAGATTCGGGGCGGATGTGGCCACGGCACGGCCCGTGGCACCGGACGTTGGCTAGACGTTGCCCCGCAGGAGGCATCTGCGAGTTCTGCTGTTCTGTCGAGGTCTTGACCATACAGCAGAGCCTACCCGGATTTGGAATTAGAGCCTGCCCCGCCTTTGAATTAGAGCCTGTGGGGGATTGGAATTTATCAGGCTAGCAGCTCCCGTTCGGGTTCGATCCAGCCCATGAAGCAGCTGCTCATCAAGACATTTATTATTTGCTCCTCTACTTCTTCTTCCGTCGAGCGAGCCCATGTCGGGAAGCTCCGATCGGAAGCTGGCAAGATGACATCATGCTTGGATGATTATTGGATTCTGCCACCCCAGCACGTGACCAGAAAAGCACGCCATACCATGACCATCCCTGCCAGCAGCCGGTCCAAGTCCAGCGGGTAGCAATTGATTTGGCCTCGAGGCACTAATGGCCAACCAACCACCAATATCGCCGGCCAGCACATGATGGACATCCAAGCGACAGCCAAGGCCGCGAGCCAGAGCGAGAACATCTATATGTTCGTGCCGAACCTCATCGGTAAGCGAATCTTCCTCCGCCTCTGCCGGGCCCGTCTCCCCGGCCCATCCGGACGAGCCGCGCGTGGACGACACGTTGATCAAGGAGCTGACGAGCCATGCAGGCTACCTCCGAATAGCGCTCATGTCCGGCTCGCTACACTTCATGCCCCTCCATCCGCGGTCATGCGCGCTTCTCTACAGCATCTCGCAGCTGCTGGATGCCCTCGACGGATACGCGGCCAGGTATCTCGACCAGTCGACCCGGTTCGGCGCCGTGCTCGACATGGTCACTGATCGCTGCACGACCGCCACCCTGCTCGTCTTCCTGGCGTCGGCATTTCCCCGATGGGCCTTTGTCTTTCAGGGGCTCATCGTGCTCGACATGGCTAGCCACTACATGCACATGTACGCCACCCTGGCAATGGGCGGCTCCGAGGAGAGCCACAAAAACGTGGACAGGTCAAGGAGCCGGATTCTTCACCTCTACTACACAAACAGGGTATGATGGCCATGGCGCGAGCAGATTCGGGGGGGTGCCTCGGAGACGTGCTAACCAACGTGGGTCAGATTGTCCTATTCATCTGCTGCGCGCTAAACGAGACCTTCTTCATTGCGATCTATCTCTTGTCATTCTCGAGTCCGCTGCTTTCCCCTGCTCTCGTCGATGAGTTTCCCAACGGCGGGACTGCCGCGCATGGGTCGGCCCAGGCCAACCTGATCAGTCAGATATTTGCAAACCCCAATAGCGCCAGCGCCAGGGAGCTCGCGCGCGCAAACAAGATTGTACGTACGCCCGGTTCATAGCATGAGGCACTGGGGGTGGGCGGTACGAGTCGGCCTGCTCTGGCTGGACCTGCTGCTGCTACTACTGCTACTGCTGTTACTGCTGCTGACACTACTCAGGACTCTACAGTGCCCTGGATCATTGCCGGCATCAGCTTCCCGATCATGCTGCTCAAGCAGATCATCAACGTGGTCCAGCTGGTCAAGGCGAGCAACTGGCTGGTCGAGGGCGACGCCAGGGCGCGGGCGGAGAAGACCAAGCCGGCTCTGGCAAAGAAGAAGGCGAAGGCGAGATGAGGAATCGGGCGCCGACGGAATGGGGATAATCGACGTGTGGAGATATTGGGGAGGTTACATATATGCATCGTCGTTGGGTCGGATCGGGCACCTATCTTTTGTGTAACAAGACTGTGGATAATCCGCTCCGCTCCGCCCGGATCCACCCCGCCCCGCCCCGCTTGTGCAAGATAACCGCGCGGGGACGGCGGGCCATCTTTGCTTCTGGTTGACTCCAAGCATATCGAGGTCGCAAGGTGCGACGAGAATTGGGCCGGAACTGCACGCGCCAGAAAACAAGATCAACGGGTCGGCCGTGTACCTCTGCCGTTTCCCGATGCCAGCAAATAAGCCCAGCCACCCCTGTTCAGCTGGGGGAGCAGGGCGGCCATGCTGCTGCTGCTGCTGCAGTGGAGCGGGGCGGCCATGCAGCAGCAGCTGCTGCTGCAGGGGAGGGCAGCGGGCAGGCTGGTGGGGCTCTCATGCGTCGTCCCCGAGGGATTCGCAGAGACTGGGAGAGCAGGAACTGCAAGACTGCTGGAAATGTTGCTGATTTGAGCGCCCGCCTCTGCCTCTCCCCACTCCCTGGCTCTGGCGACAGTACAATCGAACAGACAGATGATGGAGAGCGGTGGATGGTGGATGGCGGCCTCGGCGGAGTTTGTTGGCTTGAGAATTCTCTTCATGACCTCGAGATTTCGACATGCGGCTCGCGGGCGACACAGACAGACAGACAGGAGTGGCTGGCATTGCCAATCCATTTGTCTTCCGGTTTATGCTCGGCTGCGGGTGCTCGATCCTCGAGCTACTTCTTCTGTATCAGACTCGATCTGACTGTTCCCATTTAACAAGGACAGGCAGGCCTACACTCGACCCGGCTGTTCCACCCGGAGAGTACAAAGCCAGCACTCGAACCCGACCGTTGCTATTCCAACCGACCACAAACGCTCCTCCGGCTCTCATCTTGACTATCCAGCATCCCAACCCCAACCCGCAGCCGACCAGACCTCAACCGTGTGTGCACAATGAGCAAGTAATCAGCCGGGCCGCCCGCGCCGATCGGACTCGGCCGGCCGCCTCCGGCTTATACGGCCTCCGCATTGGGATCAGCAGCTCCAGCTGCAGCTGCAGAAGCATTCGCAGCATCCGCGCCCTGGCCCTGCATTCTTCTACCTCGCGGCCAGACCTCCCCCCGATCATCCTCCTCAAACTTATCCGTCGCCCCCGAGGATGCGCTGCGATCCGCCGCCGCATCGCTTCGCCAAGCCCACTGACACCACCGCAAAGCCAGGAGGTACCGAGGTCGATGTCTCACTCTGTTACAGAGCTTGTCGGGCTGGCTGCCCTTCACTATATTACTGTTTATGTCGGGGGGTGGGGGGCGTCTATCTCGCAAGTCAAGTAGGCACGGGTCAACCATATAGTCTGTGGGTGTGTGGAAGGAGGGAAGGAGGTGGGGGGGATCATGCTATATTCTCTCTCGAGACACCAATAACATGAATAACTACGTCGCCGCTTGCCATGCATTGTGCCCCCTGTCGTGCTGTCGCTCACCCTCCACCCGATCACAGGTCTTCTTCCTCTTCCTCTTCCTCTTCCTCCTCCTCCTCCTCTTCCTCATGCTCCCCCACACCGTTCGACTCGTCATACCAGCCGCTCGACGTGAGGTCTGATGACCTCCTGCCCGACGCCTCCCTCTCGAGGAGGAGCCGGGTCCTGAGCTTGCTCATCTCCGTGAGAAGATCCTCGGGACAAAACATCTTGCAGAGAGTGGTCATGTCGTCATATATGCTATGTGCCGAGTCAGCGGCCTGTCCCTCCTCATTCCATGATTCTCTCCTACTGCCTCCACCTCTGCGGATCGGGTGCAAGAGCACGTATCGCTTACACTTGTTTCTGCTTGGACCCGGGAACGTAGATAGCGTTGATGATGTTGAACGGCACTGAGTAGAGTAGGTTCCGGCCATCCCAATCCTCGGCTGCGAGTCAAGCCAGGTTAGCCGCAGGGACAGTACATCAGGAGTGCAACGGGCCTGAAAGTACAGAACCCTAAGAGACCAGTGACCAGGCCGACCGGGCCGGCCAGCACGAACGCGACGGAGCATGAACCCAGGGAGCCCTCGCTGGGACGGGGAGAGAGAGGGCGCTCACCTGGCTCCGACGGCGGAAACAGCTGCTTATACGCCCTCTTGTATCGCTCAAAGCTCAGCCGATGCCTCGGCGACCGCCAGTTGCCGAGGTCGTACTCGTTGTGGGCATAGAACGAGCAGACGTCGAACACGAACGCCTCGCCAGTGCTCATGTCCATCGCCGTCGTGCCGTCCCAGCAGTGGCCGTGCACCAGGCAGGGCTTGATTACCCGGCCCTCGGCCTGCAGGGGCAGCAGCAGACGCGGCACAACCTTGTCGAGGGTCAGCCGGGCCACCAGATCGAGCTCGGGCCAGTGCATGACCGGCGACGCGTACGCGACGATGTGGCCCAGGTGGCGCTTGAACACGGCCGCCCAGGACGGGTCCCACCCGTCGACGGCCTGGGGGAGCAGCGCGTGGTACGTCCGGACGTGGAATCCGAACTTGCCCGTCGGCGAGACGGACCGCAGGTGCAGGTTCGCGAGCCGGGTCGAGAGCCTGCCCGGCTCGGCCGGCTGGATGCCGATGTTGCGGAGCTCCTCGAGGAGGAAGTACGTGTCGGGGCCCGGCCCGGTCGGCTCGAACTTGCCCCACGCGTACGGGCGCGGCACGAAGTCGGGCGAGACCTCGTACACGGCGCTCAGAGACTCGTAGTAGCCCTCGCATATCTCTCGGGCCTGGTTATCGCCCTTGCCATCTTGCGTGACGTACTGGTCGGACCGGATGATGATGTGTGCGTGTGTGAGCGGCGGAGCGCTAAAGGAGAAGAGGCCAGGACGGTTCCACACCTTGAGGCTGTACTTTTCTATCTCGCCCGTGGGGAGCTTGACCACAAGTCGGGCGCTTTCACACCACGGCAGCTTGCTCTCGGGTATGGCTTCGAGGAGGGTCGTTCCGGGAACCGGGAATGCTGCATACGACGACAACGACGACGACGAGTACGGCCACAAGTCAGACCGACAGTCCAGCCGCCGAGGGAGCCGGTCTGCACAAACCTTTGATTACCGCTTCGTTGACTTCGCCCGTGCTCATGGGACACACCAAGTCCTGGGTCGCCTCCTCCCGCTCGGCCCTCTCGAGCCGGTGGTGATGGCTGTGGTGCTGGTGCTGTTGATGATCGATCGCCATTTTACACCCGGTTATTCTGCAAGACACATGCACACAGACCCCCCCCGATACAGCGGGGAGACAGATGAGGAGATAAAGAGAGGACAGACGGGCCAGCCGACTCGTCGGCAGGCCGGAGTATGACAGCCATCCGCACGCGTGGGCGTCGTGCGTAGAGCGCTCGGAAATCTCTGGTCTCTCTGACCGGCAGTACGCACTACTTGGGGAATTAGGTACGGGCTGAGCGAGCGAGCTACGAGGAGGCACCAGGGGACGGGCTGGGCGTGGGTGAGCGGGGGTGAGAGGAGGGGGCCAGACCGGGGCCCCGCTGGGCCGGGGCCTGGACCAGGTCGGAGTGGGGTGGAGGGAGGTGCTGGTTGGCTCTGTCCGGAGTCTGGTCCTCTGTCTCTGGCCCAATCTTCTTTTCCCGACTTTTCCTCTTTCGCGATCAAGCCAACAACGCTGATCTTTTTCTTGTCGAGGCCAGCGACTCCGGGGGTGGGCGAGGTGGGCGGTCGAAGTAAGAGGAAATTGGCCAGGAAACAGGGACATGGCTCAGGAAAGAGGACGACAATCGGCGGCTCAGAGGGCAGCTGAGCTGAGCGGAAGCTGAGCTCTGGGGGTAGGCAGTAAGCACAAACACAAGCTCCTCTCCTCTGGACAGGGACGTCGCTCTGGTTGGGGAGGGGTGAAGGCTAGTCCAGTTGGCAAGGCGGCATAATCTCTTGGTTTCATTCGGAACCCACCAGGCCAGAGAGATCCGATATCTGAGTAGTAGACAGATACGGAGCCTGGCAGATACGGAGCCTGATACTCCTGCGCGGTTCGCTGAGACGGCCGGTCCGCGCGCTAGCGAGCGGGCGAGCCTCGGCCTTCTCATTATCGGTCTGCCAACGGCTCGCGTCGCCCAATGGCACCAAATTCAACCCGGGTGCCTCTGCGCTTTCGCTCTTGTTCATCTCCACTCTCCCAAAACAGGACTGGATTTCCTCCCTCCCTGGCTTATGTGCGCCCCCCTCCCCTTCCCGCAAGTGGAGCGCAGGGCTCGCGGGTCGATCTGACAGCTTACCCCAAGATCCGGACCAAGTGGAGAGGAGAAGAAGCCCCGCCGAGGCTGTGCGCACTGGCAGACCAGAACCGGCAGCCCACAAGCGCCAACGCCTCATGGCCCCCCCGCCAGCCAGCCGGCCTGGGCCCGGCGGCCGGGTTTTCCCGCCTCGTCCGTCACTAACAGCCGGCAGGTTTTTCTTTTCCCCCTTGCTCGGAGGACATCTTCCCGCCATCTCGGGTGCCGACAAAAACGTGCTCTGATTCCGACTCATACTTGGTTACCTTAATTCTACACCGCTGCTTTCCCGCCCTGTCGCGTCCGATCAACGCGAAATCGCTCATTCGCGAAACTCGAGTTGCGGGGGAGAGCATGTGGGCACCTCACTCTCCACCTCGCCCCCTGCTGCCCGCCTGCCTGCAGCTCTCGCCGTCACGTGGGCGGGGCCACGGCTCGGTGTGGATGGCCCGCAACCGCGACCGCCAGCCGGCCGGAGAGGATAGAGCCAGAGGGCCAGGAAAAATGGAGAAGGCGGAGGGGGTGGGGGGGGTGATGACGGTGGGGAGAGGAGGAGAGAGAAGGGGGAGAGGATGAAAAGAGGCGAAAATTTGCCAACGCCGCCGCAGCAGCAGATTTGATCGTCCCCGTGAAGTCGGAAATCCGACTGTTGCTCGATTTGTCAGGAACCTCAGCGATACCATGGAGCGGCTGGTCGGTTGGCTTCGCTCTCCTCGGCCCGTCCCCTTCCAACGGAGCCAGCCAGGTCATCTTTCTTATCCTCTAGCCTCTCGCCCTTTCGGTGTGGCCGCGAGGGTGTGGTGTGGTCGCCTGTGCAGGTGGAGAATCAGGGCTTGGGAACTCGGTATCGACTATCCTGATCTCGACCAGAATCGTCCAGCCAGTCCCTGCTCGCGCCCGTGAGCTTTCCGTATCGCTCGCTGTCATTTGGGCTGTGCTGTGGGCGCCCCCTCCCCCTCTCCCTCTCCCCCGTCTCATGCGAATACCTCCGTAAAAACTGAGGAGCCGGCTCGCTCAGACGAACAAAGCACAGCAAATCCGGACCATACGGCACTTTTGGCTTGCCTCTCTCTGTTCACATCCCGACCACGTCTCCTCATCCTCGTTCAAGTATATCTGTACTCCCGACCGACTGTACTGTATTAGCTCTCGGGAATGACCCATCGTCTCGACGGTTGGACACGGTAGAAAGAAAGAACGACAGCTGTAGCCAAGATGGTGCGTGTACCTGCCATCCTTGCCCCACGCCGGCAGCGACGTGAGAAGCGGGAGCGTGAACTTGACCTCGGCGAGGAGATCGAGGAAGAGGATGGTCAGGAGGAGCCTGAGAGGCGTGAGCGGGAGGGAGAAGACCGGGTAGGTGGCCATCCAACTGACCGTCCATCTCTCGAAACGCAGCTGCGCAAGATATCAACCTCGACCACGAACCTGAATCTGACGCTCTCGCCCGCCCTCGTCGCCGAGGAGGATGCCCCGTCCACGCCGCCAACCCCACCAACCCCGCCGGTCCAGGCGCCGAGCCGGCGGCGCTCGTTTATGCATACCATCTCGACAGGGCAGCGCGACTCATTGCCGCAGCTGCCGCAGCTGCAATCATCTCTGACCCGGCAGAGCACTGGCTTCCGCGGCCGGCTCTCGCGCAACTCAACGTCCTCGATCGGAGGGGCCCCCCCGCCGAGCCCCGTCCCCGAGTTCCTCGGCCTCAATCTCGTATACACCCCGCCGGCCGACAGCGGCCCGCTCGCCGGCGACATCATCTTCGTGCACGGGCTCGGGGGCTCGCCCTTCGAGACGTGGTCATGGATGCGGGACCGGGCCAACTTCTGGCCGGTCTGGCTCCCAGACGACGATCCGGCCCTGGCCCGGTTCCGGATCCATACGTTCGGATACAACTCCAACTTTCGGGGCGAGTCCACGAACCTGGAAATCATCGACTTTGCCAAGGATCTGCTCATGCAGATGCTCACCTTCCAGGGCGGCGCCATCGGGGCGGACCGGCCCGTCTTCTTCGTCGCCCACTCCATGGGCGGGCTCGTCGTCAAGAAGGCGATCCTGCTGGGCGCGCACGACCGCAAATACGGCCCCCTGGTCGAGCGGATCGCGGCCATCGTATTCCTGGCCACACCGCACCGCGGCGCGCAGTACGCGCAGATGCTCAACAAGATCCTGGCCGCGGCCGGGATCGGGTCCGGCGCGAAGCCATACGTGGCCGAGCTGGAGCGGCAGTCGACCATGATCCAGGATATCAACGAGAACTTTCGACAGTACTGCCATCGGCTGTCCCTGGCGTCGTTCTACGAGACCCTCAAGACGAGTTTTGGCCTGACCAAGGTAACGGTGGGTGTCATCTCTCTCCCGTACCCGCCTCTCTCGTCGATGCCCGATTGGCCGTGTTCCTGACTGACCGATATGGTGGTGGCGCGCGTGCAGCTTGTGGATAAGGAGTCGGCCGTGCTCGGCTACAGCAACGAGATGTCGGCATCCATGGACGCAGACCACCATACCATCTGCAAGTTCAGAACCCGGGCCGATGTCAACTACCTGAAGCTGCGAGGGATCCTGCGCAAGTGGGCCGAGGAGATGCCCGAGTTCAGTCCGCTACAAGGTGCGCGCACGTGCCAGGCTACATACATGCCAGAACCAGCCGTCTGCCATGCCAGCTCGCAAGCTGACCTGAGTATTCTCGGCCTATAGTGACCGGCTCCGAGCTATCTACCATGTCACCCACAGATACCTTCCGCGGCACCGATGGGGATTCGCCCGGCGGCGGCGGCGGCGGCGACTGGCGTAAGAGCATCTGCACCATCCTTGGCATATCCGAGCACACCGAGCTCGACCTCGGCACCATCCGCGCCAGCCTGAGTCCGGGCTCGGGTTCATGGCTCCTCCAGCGGGCCGACTATCGGGCCTGGCTCCGGGGGGAGGCTCCGTCCCAGCCGGGGGCGGCCCAGACCGTCGCGCAGACGCGGACGCATATGCAGACGCCGGCGCAGACGCCGGTGCCGGCGTCCCGCGCCGAAGGCTGCCAGCCCCTGTACTACTGGCTACTCGGGCTGCCCGGGAACGGCAAGACATCGCTGGCGGCGTGCGTGATCGGCGGCCTACGGGAGCAGGGCGAGTCGGTGCAGTACCACTTCTTCTCGGACGGTAACCAGCGCAAGAAGACGATCGCGTACTGCCTCCGGTCCCTTGCCGCCCAGCTGGCCTTGTCACATGAGGGCTTCGGGGCGGCGCTTCTCGCCTTCGGGTCCGAAACCGGCATCACCTTCTCGGGCCAGCCCCAGTCCCAGGCACAGGCCCAGCAGGCCTTTCACGTGATCTGGGACAAGCTGTTTGAGAGCATAATCTTCCCACTGGACTTTGGCGTCCGGGCCCCGGTCTGGGTCATAGACGGCATAGATGAAGCCGACACTCCGGGCGCGCTGCTGACGTGTCTGTCACGAATCCGGTCGTTGTCCCCAATTCGAATCTTCTTAACGAGCCGGCCCAGCAAGGGGCTGTCGCTGTTCCCGGCCCGGCGACTGACCTCTTACTTCTTGCAGGAGGCGGATACGCACGACGACATCCGCAGCTATGCGGTGGGCGCCGTCCGCACCGCCCTCCCGGAAGACCCGGCCAGGCAGACCCCGATCGTGGATGAGATCCTGCGGCAGGCCTCGGGCAACTTCCTGTGGGTCAAGCTCGCGCTCGACTCGCTGCAGGAGAGCTGGCACACGGAAGAAGACATACGGATGATCCTGACGGAAGCCCCGCGCGGGATGGTGTCAATGTACACCCGCATGCTCGCCTCGATCCAGGCCCAGGGCCAGCAGCGCAACCGGGCGCTCGCGCGGCGGATCCTGACGTGGGCCGCCTGTGGCTGGCGTCCGCTCAGCATCGCCGAGCTGGAGGCAGCCCTGAGCCCGGAGTTCTCGGGCTTCACGAACCTGGAGAGCACTGTCGCCCAGATCTGCGGCAACTTCATCACCATCAGCCGGTCGAACCCGCTCAAGCCGCGCGTCAACCTGATCCACGGCACCGCTCGGGACTTTCTGCTACGGGGCGACGGCGACGAGGTCGAGGCGTTTGTTCGGCCTAGCGAGGCCCACCAGCACATCGCGTTCGTGTGCCTGTCATACCTGTCGAGTGAGAAGTGGCGGCGGATATTTGGCAATGTGCAAGCGTCGGTAAAGCGGACGGCGGCCGCCCAAGCCGCTCAGCCGGCGCAGACCCAGACCGCGGCCGAGCCTGGAGAGCGGACGCGGGAGAACCACCTAGTCAAGATCGGACAGGACCACGCATTCTTGACTTATGCGACTTCGTACTGGGCCTACCACGTGTGGAAGTCGCCGGCCGGGAGCGGCATGATCGCGCAGGCGCTCGGCGTCTTCTTCAGCCGCTTCTGCCTCTCGTGGGTCGAGGCGATCGCCTTGTCTGGCAACCTGCACGCACTCACGACTACGGCCCAGTATCTCAAGGCGTACGCAAACCGGTGCGAAAAACGGCGGCAGCGGCAGCAGGAGCAGGAGCGGGAGCGGCTGGCCCACGCTGCGGCCAGCAGTGATGCTGACGCCGACGCCCAGCAGCAGCAGCAGCAACAGAAACAACAACAGAAGAAGGCGACGAAGAAAACGAGGACTTCGCCTCTCTCCATCGGCCGGGTTGACGAGGAGGTCGAACCCGAGGCCGAGGGCGTGGACGGCGAGGACGTGTCAAACATGATCCGAGGCTGGTCGAACGATTTCATCCGACTCGGAGCCAAGTTCAGCCCCAGCCTGATCTACGACCCATCCTCGATATATCGTCAAATCCCACCCTTCTGCCCGAAAGAGTCGATGCTGTGGAAGACATACGGGACGGGCGCTTGCCGACCCGGAAGCGCAGGCGGCGGGGGTGGCGGCCAGCTCACACGGCAGTCGACTTTCAACCCGACTGCCTCGGCGTCGTCGTCGACGACCTCGTCTTCGGCTTCGCTCGCACTCCCCCGGCCCTTTCACCAGCAGCTGGCCATCACCGGCCTGCCGTCGGAGAACTGGGACGACTGTCTCGCCAGCGTGAGCGTGGGCCGCAACGATGACCACATCACGCAGGCGCTCGCGTCGGAGAGCCACTTCTTCGGCCTGGTCAGCTCCGCCGGCACGATGACGGTCTGGGGCGCCAACACCTGCGAGCACATCCGCACGATTCGGCAGGGCGAGTACGTCCGGTTCATGGCGCTGGGACGGGGCGGCACTCTGCTCGGGACGGCCGGCTTCCAGTCGTTCTGCGTATGGGAGGTGTGCACGGGCCGACTGCTGCATCGGCTCGGCCGGAACTCCTGCACGAACGCGGCCGCGGTCGTGCTGCTGCTCGCATTCGGCGGCCGCGACTCGGAGCTCATCGTCGGGCTCGACGACGGGACGGTCCGGTGGCTCGACCTGGCCACGGGCCGGGCCAGCCGGACCTTCACCGCCCGGGTCACGGCAGATGGCGGAGCCGGGGCCGGCCGCAGTCGGCAGCGATTCGGATGCCCGACCCTGATGGCGCTAAGCCCGGACCACCGCTACGTCGCCATGGGATGGCGAGGGCACCGCCCGATGGTGTGGGATCTCACGGCGCCGCCGTCGACTCCTCCGATCCGGTGCGCGGCCACGGCGACGGTGCCAGAGCACCGCCGCGACTCGATCGACGCGCCGGAGCAGCTGTTATGGCGGCCCGATGCCGGGTCGCTGCTCGTGCGGTGCCAGAACACGACCCTGGCCGAGTGGAAAGTGGCCGGGGACGAGGACGAGCTGACTGAGTTCCGGCATATCGAATGCTGGCTAATGTCGGTCAGCGCCGACGGCCGGTTCCTCATCACCAACGACACCAGCAAGACGATCAGCATATGGGCCTTCCCCGGTCTCAACCTGGCCTACCGGCTGCTAAACGTTGACGACCTCGTCTCGGACCTGACTCTAAGTCCCAGCGGGCAGCGGTTCTACGACGCGCGCGGTGCGATGTGCAACGTCTGGGAGCCGGACGCACTCGTGCCGACGACGGATGAGTACGGTGACGACGAGCGCTTCTCGGATGAGGAGGGGAGCCGGGCCTCCGGCGGGCCAGCCACTCCGCCGCCGCTCTGCGAGCCGGTCATCAGTCGCAGTCACGCGGGTGGGGGTGGCGACGGAGCCGGCGGCCGCGGCCGGCGAAGCGTCGTGACGGCGGTGGCCCTGGACGCGGCCGGTCGCTACTTCTGCGCCGGCCGCGAGGACGGCTCGGTACAGATCCACGCGGCTGCTAGCGGGACCCGGCTTCGGCGCGTGTACGGTGGCCACGGCGGCGCCGCGTCGGCCGCGCACGCCGCGGCGGCGGTGCTGTCTCTCGCCTGGTCCCCCAGCGGCCGCTACATCGTCTCATGCGATGAGTCAAGCCGAGTGGTGGCCAAGCGGCTACAGCCCCGCGACGAGGCCGAACAGCCGCAGCACCACCAGCTCCAGCACCAGCACCAGCACCAGCTGCAACCCCAGAATAACGACAGCTGGGCCGTCTTCCCCGTCCTCGACTGCCGCATCGGCGAGCCGGCCCAGCAGTTCATCTTCAGCCCGGCCGAGACGCACCTGCTGATCTCGACCCCATCCACCGATCAGGTGTGGGACCTCCGGAGTAAGCGGCTGATTCACGTGCGCCGCTGGGCCGAGCGCCAGCATCGCCGCTGGCTCCAGCATCCGGCCGATCCGTCGGCGCTGCTGTGGATTGACCCAGCGATGGTGCGGTCGCATGCGTGGCCATCGCTCGCGCCCGTCCTCACGGCCACTGCCGCGGCCGCGGCAGCAGCAGCAGCTCGGCACCGCAGTCACCCCCACCACAGCCATCGGCACGACGGCATGGACAAGAATGGCGGCGACGATGGCGGCAACGGCAGGTCGCTCCCCCCTGCCGTGTCGCTCGCATTGCTGGGTTCTCGATTCGGGGACGGGAGCGGTCCCCCGGGTGGCAACGGCGGCCGGCGGGCCTCGTGCGAGCCCGTGTGGCCCAAGGTGACGTGGGTCGGGGCCGCGGTCGACGGACGGACCGTGGTCTACGCCACCGTGCCGGACGACGGCCGACTGTGGCTCAGCGACATGACCCTCGTGGCCATGCACCCGCTGCCGGAGGAGTGTGGCGGCGGATGGCGCAAGAGGATCCTGCCCCGGCTCGCCGACCGGGTCAAGCTGCTGGTGGGGATGTACGGCAAGAACCTGGTGTTTCTGGACCGAGATTCGTGGCTGTGCACGTGGGACGCGTCGCCGTTGCCGTCCAGATATCGCGGCGGCGGCGAGGGCGGGTGTGAGCCGCTCGGCACCGTGGTCGAGGCCGAGGATGGGCTGGTGACGCGGCACTTTTTCATCCCCAAGGATTGGCTGGTGACCCACACGGTGCCGATCCCACGGATCAACTCGCAGGGCACCTTTTTCTACCCCAAGTATGGGGACGTTGCCGTTGTGTGGAACGGGGTGAAGTTGGCGGGGTGAGGATGGGGGGTCGGTTGTGTCTGACGTGGAATTGGATGTAAAGAGGAAAGGGACCGGGGCGGGGGGCGTATGAATAGAGTGGGAACCAAATTGAATCGTGGTGCGTCAGCGGAGAGCAAGTGGGTCCGACTCGGGAGAGATAGGAGGGTGCTCGCCAGGGCATATGGAGTGTGGGGGATTATGGGCATGTAGATAGATAGACTGGCAGTGGGATTAACATCCGCAGAGTTTGTTTATCTGTGCAGTTGGCGCTGCCCCTGCCTCTTTCCCCCTCGCATATCAGGCCCATGTTCTTCCGGGCCGTGTAAGGCACTGAAAATGAGTAGGCTCGGTGCCAGAGGTGGTGATTGCGGGGGTGGTGATCCACGGCTGGTCGGAGCGCTCCCTTCCCCGCCATCACGGCCGCGTGACTTCCGGCCCGGCGCGACGTGCGGTAGACCTCCATCTCCACGCCCAGAATCCTCTATACGTCGTCGTCGTCGAAACCCCCCGCCCCCCCTCCTTGCCACCTCCACTATCGTCATCGTCATCGTCATCATCATCTTCCTCCTCATCATCGTCATCATCATCATCATCATCATCATCATCATCATCACTCATCACGGCCACCTCCTCAAGCCGGATCCCGTTCGGGAAGCCGTACCCACATGGGTACCGCGCGTCTTCGATCGTGCTCCGGATATACCAGAGCCTGCGCAATTCATCCGTCGATACGACGCGATCGCGATATCGCTCTGCCCACCTGTACACGACACGGAGACGATATCGCCGGCCATCGCTGCCCACACATCTGGTGCGGGCGTCGCTGAGACGACGGCTCAGGACCGAGGTCTCGTACTAGATGGAGCACGGCCTCGCTGCTAGCTCGGGCATGCGACCGCCATCGACCGGCTGAGCGGCGACGGGGGGGGCAGTGCCATGTTGGCGAACCATTCTTCCGTTCCGGGGCGGCGGCAGCGGGTGCTCGAGGCATGAAAAGGAGTGCTCATCCAGACTGATAGCTAGCTGGCCCCGCCGCACCCCACATAGTACAGGCGGGGACCACGGATAGATTCTGTACCCCCTGCCCTTAATACGTGAGCTAGCTCTAAGCCCATCACCCTCGCAAGAGAGCTGATGGTCCTACTAAGAAAGAAAACGTGCTGTACGTGCTTTTTCGTTGGACGCCACACCACTTCCCGCTGCTCCGTGAGCGCAGATCCACACGGGCGGGCTCCTTGGAGAGATACATACCACTTCGATCAGGTACTGAAGCAAACCTCGTCGGTCCGGGCACCTCCGGCCAAGTTACTACTACCACGTGGACCATATCGACTTGCCTTGCCTTTAAGCACGCATGTCATGATACAGCACAGGACCGACACACATCGCATGGGCAGCCACTGACCGGCTTCACTGGTTCACACATGTTGGCAATCACAGGTGGGTAGCGACAGCGTACCAAGTGACTAACTACAGTACAGATACTCGAGTCAGACAGGCAAGACAAGCACACAGTGTGCGTTGGTCAGAACCAGACCGGCCATTCCTTCCATCCAACCCCCCCCCCGGAAGCTCAGACGGGCCCTGGAGAAAGAAGATCAACCTTGCGGGGCGGCGCTGGCCTGTGATCTAGCAGTCGTGTCAGTCTTCCGCCAACACGCCCCTGGCCTTGACAACGACATCCGTGTCGCTAGTGTAATCGGCCTTGGGGTCTCGGAGGAGGGCGGAGTCGGTGTCCCTGCCGAGAAGTCCGGCTCGTTAGTTTCCGTGACACGATTGACAACTTGGTCCCGCCGTGGTGACGTACCTGGCACGAGTATTCCCGCCCGCCCTGGCGCGGATGTTGCCGCGGACAGTCAGATCGCCGTCTCTGGCGTGGGTGTTGCCGCGGACAACGAGCTTCGTATCGCGAGGGTTCAGGCCGAGGAAGTTGTCGGTGTCCCTGCCCCAAATGTCCTCGTCTCTGGCGACCAGCTTCGTGGCGCTGGCGCTAGGGTTCAGGCCGAGGGTGCCGTCCGTGTCCCTACCCCAAATGTCCTCGTCTCTGGCGACCAGCTTCGTGTCGCTGGCGCTAGGGTTCAGGCCGAGGGTGCCGTCCGTGTCCCTACCCCAAATGTCCTCGTCTCTGGCGACCAGCTTC
>JAOYNC020121444.1:88100-101532 GCA_025802115.2 Bertia moriformis
GTGTCGCTGGCGCTAGGGTTCAGGCCGAGGGTGCCGTCCGTGTCCCTGCCCCAAATGGCCTGGTCTCTGACGACCAGCTTCTTGCCCAGCGGGCGGGAGGCGAGCGGGGCCGCAGAGACGGCAAGGCCGAGGAGTAGCACGGAGAGAATCATGGTGCCGGGTGAGGACGGTGGGTGAATATGGCGGTTGAAGAAGAGAGTGGATAGAGATAGAGAAGGCTGGGAAGGCCGTCGGTTCGGGGTCTGTCTGGCTGTTGATAAAGGGTGAGCTGGCTGGTAGGCAGATGGAGGCTGGATGGCTGGTTTGGAGATGTCGTGGACGGGCGGTCCCTTTATACCCCGCCGCTCTGCTTGCTCTCTGAGCAGCATCCCCGGCGTCGACAGCCGGACAACTCCTACGAGAGAGGCAGATTCAGATGCGAAGATGGCCATCCGGGCCAGAATCGTGCCTGAAACTCGACGTGACTTTTCCGTCCCCAAGGAATCGCCTCAAACGTGATTGAGGCCTGCCAGCCTTGCCTGGCGGGCTGCCTCCCGATCGCCTTCGCCAATGCATGTGGAGCGAGGCGCGACGGATGCTGTAACGGAATGCGAGGCACAGAAGCTGCGCCGCGCTCCGCACGGCCAGTAGCCGCCGCCGCGTAGCACCAGCCGCGCCCCGTGCTGCTTCTCCGCGTTGTCCTGCGTGCGGGGCGCGGCGCGGCACGGAAGCGGCGGGGCTGGGCCGAACAAGATTCCACATCGCCCCCCCTTCCCCGTCTTCCCACTGGCTGGGGCTTCCCGGGGATTTGGGGGTGGAGAGATGGGGTACCATGACGACTCCTCGAGGCAGCAGCCGGTCGGCGCTTGGAAGCAGGTAAGTGCTCGAGATCAACCAGCGGGCCATTCTCCAGCCTGCGCCAGTTGCCAGTGCGTGGTTCTGGCGCTGGCTGGCGCTGGTTCTCGGCACGCCCCGCCGCCGCCGCCCCGGTTCGGCTGATTCCATCTTGGGTCGGCATAGCTTCGGCGGCGAGAGGAAAGGGAGACGAATCCGAAAGCACGGGCCACCATCAGCATCCTTTTTTAAACTTGTCGCCGCCGCGGCCCGCGTTGCGATGCGCGATTGGGACCGGCGCCATATCTTGGCTGGTGGCGAATACACTCGATCCCGCTCATGGCCGGGTCACGGCCGTGGCCGCGACCCGGCGCTGCTGCTGCTCCATCCATGGGATCCATGGGACCCCATGTGACGGGTTTTTTCCGCCCCTATGACTGCAACGGTGTCCTGGTGCTGTGGCCCGATCCAGACCGAAGGTGCATACATTCATGCGTGAGGTGGACTGAGGAATCAATGACACGGCCGACCGGGTGTGGAAAATAGTAAAATGATAACGACGATAGCCGCCGCCGCCGGCTAAGCAAGGCCGAGCTGGCTGTACAGGCCAGTCGTAGGTTTTGGGTTTTGATGATCGCTAGCCTCTGCTGCAGCGGGGGTGGGGCGGACCAGTTCCGGCAGAGGGATCATGCCGGTTCGGCCCACGCCACTCGAAGCGACTTAAGTGTGACGTCGTTTCTGGTCCAGACTCTGGACGGGCCGCGCCCATCCGCAGTCCGCTCATCAGCAGACAGGTCGCGCCCACAGTCAGGATCTGCCAACAGGGTGGGCCGCGTCCGCAGTTGTCCTTCATCAGATTCATGCAGCACGGATGCTACGCCACCTCATCTGTTCTCACGCCCATCACCGGGGCAGGCGGGCCGCGTTCGCAGCCAGGATTTCATTACCGGACAGGCCGGATCTCTCCATCGACAGGCAGACAGGCAGACCGCAGTCGGGATATCGTCACAGGCCCCCGCATGTATCATCTCGTTCCAGCGCCAGCGAGCAATTCAGTTCATCCTCTGATTCGCCGTTGAAGCGCTGGCCCTCGATCAGTCTGTGACTTTGATCAAACAAGACCACGCATCTCGTTGAGGTAGCAGCCCTGGCTGCAACATGGTGGCCGGCCAGTTCGCGGCGGCAGAGCTGGTCCCAGATGGATGCGTGACCAAACGAGACCACGCATCCCCGGTCGTAAGACCTGGCTGCTGCAAATCGAAATCGATCGCTGTGATTCGCTGTAGTAATGCTAATTCTAGCTGGCCTAGTCTGATCGTGAATATACGAAGCGCTGTCTCGTCTAGGCACACGGATATCATCAGGTCGAGGGGTAAAAAGGTGCTAACTGCTCCCTGTCGTCCAGCTCTCGATTCATTTACGGCCAGAGTTGATCAGTCGGCATGGTCCTTCTCAGCACCTCCTGGTCTGTCACACCCACCCCTCTTGAGGCGCTGCTGGCCATCCCACTGCAGTCCTCCCTCAATCACAAATTCTGCCGTTTTTGATTTGCCCCCGAATCACTTCCTGCCGCTAGGACGGGCCCCTTATGGCGACACCAATCCTGCCGCTGCGACGGGTAGGTGTTGCCACCGCGGCCGCAGCCCCTCGGCCACGCGTTTTGGCCGTCTTCGTAGACACTGGGACGGCGGCGGCAGTTGCGTTCTTGGGAGGGCGACCGCGCCTCTTGGGGGTGGTCGGCTCGGGCTCGGCCTCCTTCTCCTGCTCCTGCTCCGGTTGCTTGGCGGGACGGCCGCGTCTCCTCGGGGCGGGAACCTCCTCATTCTGCTCCGCCGGCTCGACTGCCTGCTCGGCTTGATGGACGGCAGAAGATCTTCCCCGCCTCGCCGACACCGGCTTGTTCTTGGGCTCAGGCGCAGGAGTATACTTGGGAGATCTTCCTCCCCGTCTCTTTAACACCGCGCTATCCTCGCCCTGCTCCTGGTCCCACTCTAGATCTGGCGTTGGCTGTTTGCTGGGGCGACCGCGCTTCTTGGGGACGGGAGCCTCTTCGGGCTCTTCGGCCCCGCGTCCGCGCTTCCTTGTGGCCGGATTATGCGATTTCTGCTCCGCGGGAGCGAAGCCCTTTTCTGTCTGCCTGGTGACTGCGCGGCGCGTGCTGCCAGCAGGGAGTTCCTCGACAGGGTCAGGCGCGGCCGCCGACTTGGCAGGCCGGCCGCGTCTCTTGGGGGCCGGAAGGTTCTCGGCAGGCTCGTCCTCCGTGTGCCGGTCGGCCTGTCTTCCGCGTGTCTTGACAGGAGGCTTCTGGACAGATCGCTCTGGCGCGGCTGCCGTCTTGGCAGGCCGGCCACGCCTCTTGAGGGCAGGAATCTCCACAACGATCTCCGCGAGGCCGGCCGCAGCCGCGTGCTCAGCGCTCCTTCCACGCCTCTTGGCGGCCGGCTCCTCGGCCGGCGGCTCCTCGGCCACATCCCTGCCGCGTTTCCTGGTAGTGGGCGGCTCGACGGCGGTCTCCTCGACTGCGCCACCCCTCCCGCGTTTCCTGGTCGATGGCGGTTCAATCGCGGTTTCTACGGCCGCGCCGCTGCCACGTTTCCTGGTGGACGGCGGTTCAATCACGGGGTCCTCGACGACGCCCCTGCCGCGCTTCCTGGTCGAAGGCGGGCCAACGACGGTCTCCTTGACAGACTGTCTGGTCGCTCTCCCGCGCATCTTGGTGGCTGCGGGCTGCGGTCCCCCGCCCCCGGTGGATTTGGGCTCGATCATGAGTCCGCGCTGCTTCGAGGGGCGTCCGGGCCTCCGGGATGCAGGCGCGGCCCACTCGTCCTCTCCTGCGGCGGGTGCCTGCTCGGCTTTCTGCGACCCACGTCCCCTTCGCTTGGTGGGAGTCGGCTCTGGCTCGGTATCGTCGCCGGACTCGGGCTCTTCCGGGGCCACGACGAGAGTCTCCGATTTCCTGGGTCGGCCCGGTCGCCGCGGCGTCGGCTCTGGCGGGGGTGGAGCGGGAGCAGCATCGGCCTCGGCCGCGATAGACCGCCTCGGCCGGCCACGCGGCTTGGGTGTGTCGGTTGTGGCCGGACCGACCACGACTTCGGTCTGCTCGTCGAGGGATTTACGAGGGCGGCCTCGCTTTTTCGCCGGCGTCATCTCGGCCTGGTGTTCGGCGGCAGCCAAGGCGACGATAAGCTTGCTCGCTGCCGAAGGACGTCCTCGCTTCTTGGCCGGTGAAACTTCGGCCACTTCAACTTCGTTTTCCTCGTCGGCGGGCGAGGGAGGTGGCGCGGTCCGGGACTGGCGCAGCATACGCCTAGGAAGCTCGGAAGCTGGATGCGATTCACCGCGACGTCCCGCCGTCTTCTCGCTCCCGTTGGCCGACTTGATCTTTGTGGCGGCGGGAGTGCTCGGCGCTGTCTTGGCCGGTCGGCCTCTCCGCTTGGGCGCGTCACTGGCGACGGCGACCGGCGTAGCTTGGGCACTCTTGGCCGGCCTGCCTCTCTTCCGGGGGGCACTGCTGTCAAGGGCGACAGGTGTGTATGTCGGAGCACTCTTGGCCGGCCTGCCCCTCTTCCTGACTCCGCTGCTGCTGGGGGCGACAGGTGTGGCCGGCTGTGAACTCTTGGCCGGTCGGCCTCTCCTCCGGGGCCCGGTGCTATCGGGGGCGGCAGGTGTGGTGACCTGGCCGTTCTTGGCTGCTCGGCCTCTTCTCGTAGGGGTATCGATGGTAGGATGTGCGAGCAGTGCAGCGGCCTTCCTCGGCACCGGTTTGACGGTCCTGAGCGGAGTCGGGATGATCCGGGATTTGCGACTGCTCCGCAGCGCGGATGGAGCGGTCGGGCTCTCGGACTCGACCGAGGCAGCCTCCGGCAGCATGTCCCCAGCCGTGACGCTGACTCTCGACGACTCCTCGAGGCCGGCATGATGGATCTGGTCGAGAGTCGCCTGCTGATCAACGCGGCGGGGTCTCCCTCGCTTCGACGTAGCCGGAACCGGGGATGGCGCGGCCGCGGCGCTGCTCGTCAAGAGGTTGGAGCCGGCAGTCGCGGCCGGTTCGCGACCCCGCTTTGATGCGGTGGCGGTCAGTGCGCCGGCGGTCGTAACGGATGGCGCCGGCGGATACTGCTGATGCTGCTGTTGATCGTCGGACGAGGCCGACAAGGAAGGCAGGTCGGAGGGCTGGACGCTGCTGACGCGGGTCTGGACCGTAATGCTGGGGGGAGAGGAGGGCCCGACAACGGATGTGGCGGCAGAGGACTTGAGCCTCACCGAGCTCGCTCGCACAGCCAGCCTGCTGGGGACGAAGAGACCTTCGCGAGGCGGCTCCGAAGCTAGCCTCGACAACCTGGCCATAGAAGCGGTCGGGGTGGCGAAGTCGGCGCCCGCCGGGCTCGTATCGGGCCCTTCGACAGTGCGGATGGGCTTGTCGGGCGTTCTGGTGGGGGTGTTTGGGTTGGTGTTGGCCTCTGCTCGTCCGTTGTCATGGTGGCGCATTTCGTTCTCTTCTTCATCCTCTTCATATTCCTCCTCTTCATATTCCTCCTCTTCATATTCCTCCTCTTCATATCCCTCATCCTCTTCACCCCCTCCTTCGTCGCCTGTTGCAAAGTCCTCGACCATAGCCAAGACGTCGGACATCCGGTCGGTTGGTTCTTCCAAAGATGCTCCGTTCAGGGGGGGCGGGAGGGGGGCTGGGCTGCTGGCCCCGGCGGCGCCGTTGGCAGTGATGTGCGGGTCCTGGCCGGGGCCGGCGCCGTCTTGGTGAATCCACCTGTCCCCGGGCAGGCCGGCCTTATCCCACTCGGGCCGCCAGATGTCGTCCTCGGTCCAGATCAGGCGGATGCGGCGGCGGGCAAGCGCCTCCAGAGCATCCGGTTCTTCGCCAAACTCGACCACCTCCTCTTCTTCGTCCATGAACGCGCCGTCCTGGAGTCTGGTATAGTCCCTCTGATCGCGGAGCCAGCCGAGCTCGTCGACGGCCTGCGCCAGGAACAGCGCGCGCGGCCGCGATGCGTCTCTCGCGCTGACATCCATACTGCCGTCGTCGGCTGCGACATCGCAGGGCCAGATCGGCGCCGTGGCCAGGGAGGCGGCCGAGAACGGATACGACCTGGGCAGGGCATCGGAACCGGCCGGGTACCTGCCCAGGTCCATGGCGCCGCTGGGCCAGGCGCCCCCCCAGCCGGGCTGCCAGATGCCCTGGCTCACCCAGCGAGCCCGCACGTTGTTCTCGGCATTGGGCTGCATCCCCATGGTGTCGTCGAACGGCAGGGTCTGGGGCCGGCCGCGCGGCGCATGGTAGATCTGATACAGCAGCCGGTCGCTCTCGCGACGCGCCAGGCTTTGGAAGACCTCGCCCGGGCGCGATATGGTGGCGCGGGCGGCCGGACCCGGGGACTGCCGCTCCAGCGCGTAATCCAGCTCGTTGAGCCCCGAGAGGGGAGAGCGGGGAGACGAGGTCGCGGCCATGGCGGCGGCTCCCCGCGGACCGATGTCGGCCAGGCCGCCGCTACCGAAGAAGTTTATCTACCGGAGAAAAATCGGCCGGCGGCTGTCGGGTCGGAGAGATGGTAAACGGGCAGGAAAATACTGCCGGTCAGGCTGCGGGTGGCTGTGTAGAGGCACGCCGGATGGAGTTGCGGCGATGGAAAAAAAAAGAGGGAAGAGGGATAGGGAATTTTCTTGCTGATTTGGGTGTTGGGTGTTGGATAAATTCTGCGCACCCTAGTGCGCGCGCTCGAATCTTTGGCCAGCAGTTTTGGGACGTGTTGTTGTTGAGAACTGGGGCGGGGGCGGAACTTGAATGTTATTGGATGAGTGGGCAGCCCCTCTCCCCTCAAGCCCATCCTCAGCCACATGGCTGGCCATCACTCATAGGGGAGGGGGCTGGTGCTGCACATCTGATCGGCCGAGGCGAGGAGGAATGTCTGTCACACGAGGTGACCGACAGGCGTATATATATATTTTGGAGGCCTCGTCTCCACTCCTGACATGGCACGCCCCTCCTGAGCAGGTTGGTCTTCCAAGCTATAGCTCTGGCCAGGGACTGATCACCTTATCTGCTCGCCATCTCTTTGCAGACGGAGTCTCCAGGTGATGAACTGCAGACGGGGCCCTCGGAGTATGCTATGAGAGCTGGGCCAAGACTCCCCCCCGATGGGGCTTCGAGACCACGGGCGTAAACGGAATATGCGGTCCTCGGGATATGCTCCGCGAGGTTGGCCAAGGGGCTCCCCCGGTCCGATAGGCTTCGAAGGATAGGTAGAGGACTCTACCCGCTGTCCAGTATAGACACGAGAAACCAAGACTGATAGATAAATCCCAATGATGCACACTCTCCGGACCAACCTTGGCTCCGCTGACCTGTCACCGGCTGCCATGTACTCACGTGGTTCGACTCAGCTACCCACGGCCCTCGGTCCCCTCTCCTCTCTCCCGCAATGACCGGACAGCGGGTAAAGTAAGAGAGCGCTATGACGGCTCCCCTGGCGGGGCAATATGAGAAAGAACACATATTCTCGGCCAGAAAATGATGGCGAGGCTGGCCATGTAAGTAAGCTCTCTCACCCGAGAGGCTCCTCTCCAAGTACAAGTGTGGCAACAAGATATCAAGCGGTGGCCGGTAAATTGATCAAATGGGAAACATCAGGGCCGCTTGTTTGTGTATTTGCAGACCAAGAGGGGCATCCCGTTGGTTTCCCGAGGGAGAGGCGGGAGAGGCCGGCCATTCCACTGGGCTGCGTCTGAGAACCGGTCACCGAGGCCGTTGTCATGGAATCATCAGCTGCTTGGAATCATCAGCTGCTCACGTACTGGAAATCTATCAACCAGTCGATTGCAGGTAACGGGCCGCAGGTCGCAGTATGTACTAAAGGTCTCGGGCCTATCTGTCAATCCATCCGCCCCCTTTTTTCCGCCATCCCCAGCAGCGTTCCGTTAAACAAAAGGAAGAGACTGCATTGCTCGGCAGCGTAGATACCCCGAGCCTCCCGAGGGGTTTCCGTTGGGCGGGCGAGGTCGGGCCATTTTAGCTGTAGTTGCGCCCCCCGGAGGCCGGCCGCTATGCAACCTGCAGACTCGGCGCATCCACCCGCCCCCACCCCCCACCGACTACACCGCTGACTGACTACCGGCCCTTTTTTCGGCCGGTTTTTTCGCGCTTGTTTGTTTTACTTGATCTTTTTTCCCCTCCAGCGGGAACCTCATCGAAAACCGCCACCCGGCTTGAAGACAAGACTGCTCCCTCGATGCGCAAGCTTGTTTCTGTGCTGCTGCGCCGCCTATGACTGCTCGATGCGTTTCATGTCGTGCCATCCGAGCTCGTCACCGGTGCAGGCTCCAGGCGGACGGGCCAGTCGACCGGTTCTGCTGCTTGGCTCGCTGGCTGACTGGCTGACTGGCTCGCATCAGAGAGGAGATGGCCTCGCGCCTTGCAGCGCCTTGCATTGCAGCGGCGGATAATCGATCTGCCCCGCCTGGCGCGCCTCCAGGTCCGGCCAGGCGGCGGAGGGGCGCGCGCGCGTCGTCACTTGGCCCTTTGTCAGTGGGTGGATGAGCCGTCATCCATCCCCGTTCCCGTTTTGGCTGCCAGCAAATGATGCAGCCACCGATGCCGGCACACCAAGATGGGGATGCCCGAACCGAGCAGGACACGGCGCAGCACGCAGCACACATTCCCCTCCCCCACACGAGCCCGCAGCGGCCCAATCGGCGGTCCCCAGTCCCTAGTCTCTGGTCCCATCCCCGCCCAATCCGGGTGTTTCTCGTTCTCGGCCCCGTGTGTGTATCCCCACCATCGTACCATGAGTTTGTAAATAGCCACCAACCTGCTTCCTCTCCCCTCCGGCCTCCCATAACGCCCCCCCACTCGACTCGGCCCAACCCTTGCCGCTCGAGCCGCACGGCAGAACGAGAGACCAGAAGGAAAAGACCAAGAAAGCTTAATGCCCGCTGCCCCCGCCATCCCCCATCGGCGCCGACCTCCGGCAGGGATCACCCCACTCGCCAACGGTAGGGCGGGCACCGGCCGGCGCTCCCATTGGGCCTCCCAGTACCGAGCTCGAGTCGAGCAAGCAAGCAAGAAAGCAAGCAAGCAGCAGCAGCAGCAGCAGCAGCAGGGGACAGAAAAGCCGGTTTTCGTCTTTTCGAGTCGGCCGGCTTTCTGTCTGTTCGGGGCAGATTGAAATTGGCAGGGTGGCTACTTATAGTGTCTGTCTGCTCGTTATTCCCCTGGCACCGTCACCACATTAACTCAAACTCAATTGGATTGGCGCCGCTCGAGCACCCACACCAACCCGCACCCGCACTCGCACACCGGT
The DNA here is from genome assembly GCA_025802115.2 of Bertia moriformis. NCBI lineage: Eukaryota > Fungi > Ascomycota > Sordariomycetes > Coronophorales > Bertiaceae > Bertia > Bertia moriformis. The sequence continues at coordinate 97,226 of JAOYNC020121444.1, forward strand.
CAGGCAACTGACTGTTACCAGTATCAGAAACCAGGCCAGCCAGAACCCAGGCCAGCCAGAAACCAGGCGAGCCAGATACCAGGCCCGCCAGATACCATGCTCGAAATACCCCCGCCAGCAGCTTCCGATGCGCTCGCGCTCTCCAGGCACAGCAGCGTCTCCTCCACCGCCTCCTCTTCCGCCATCTCGTCGTCGTCTTTCTCCTCCTCTGCCGCCTCCTACCAGGACGACTCCATCACGCTCGCACCGCCATCCGTCCCGCATCCGGCCGGCTCCGTCTCGGCCCCGGCGCTGCCACCAGCGCCTCGCCGGGTCGAGTCGTGTGCAGGCCTGGGCGGGCCCCAGTGTGAGCGGCTCTGGAGCTGCATGCTGGAGCTGCAGCATCGATACGGATGCTACCGCTCCGCGCGGATGGAGGCGGCCATCTGCTTGTGGGAGCAAGGGCTGGAGCTGGACTTTATGCGTCCGTTATTTCCTTATCCCTGCTCCCGTATGCTCGAGCCTGCCGGCTGACGAGGTTCGTGGCTGGTAGCTTCCAAGGGCGCGCTCGACCTCCTAAACGACTCGATCGACGACCTCCCTGATGAGGGATGGAAGATGCTGGGCCAGCTTGTCGCGGTGGATGGCCGGGTCGGAGCGCGCCGCAGTCGGTGGACCCGCTGGAAGCCGTGGGCGCGGCATGGGCGGTAGGTCGGCGCAGGCCTCGTTCCCGTTTGGGCGGGGTTTTTTTTTCGCCATCTATTTTTGCCCTGCCCGGCCAGTTAAAGGCTGGGGGGAATAACCGAACGGCAGGGGGGTCTCAGTCTCAGGGGGATGGCGGAGATGATGGCGGGAAGAACGGGAGATGTGATGATGTAATTCGGCGCCAACGCGATCATTGCGTCTCACCTCTTGCAGGGCAGGAGCAATCAGTCGGGCGACATGTTTGTGCTTATTTTACGCAAATAGACAACCACGTCCACATCCCCGAGGAGTCCGAGACGCCGGCCGGCGCTGGGCGGTGGTGCGCGACGCCTCAGACACCGTCTTTTGCAACCGTATCTCGATTCCGCGCGCCGCGCCCCTGTGCCTCGCGACGAGGGGGGTCCTGGTCGCAAGTAAGCGCAACGGCCAGTCGGGGGGTCCTGCGTCGCACTGCCGCCGGCCCGGCTGGGTGCGCCCGTCGTCATGTGCGCCGACACATGAGCTCTCTCTCCCTCTTCCTCTGCAAGCTTTCCTCCCGGACAGCTCCGGGGGGCAAGCATGATTGCCGGCGCCGTGTACTAGGTATCCTGGCCATCCTAGTCAGGTCTTGGCTCCAAAGCTTGTTTGCGCGCCCTCTCTTGGTCAGTACAAAATCCCAAAATGCCAGCGAGGCGTGGCAGCCGACGCAGCAGCAGCAGCGGAGTTGATGGATAATGCGGGCTATGGCACGCGAATGACAACTTCTGGCTGTGCAGGCGGCCAGACCTCTTGGCCCGGCCTGGCCTGCCTGGTCTTTTCTCCTTTTTTCCCCCCCTTTTTCTTCCCAATTTTTTTTCTCTCTTCTGTTTCCCCCCCCGGCAGGTTTCGTGACACGACGCCAGCCGAGGCCGCCAGGCACAGCCCTGGCTCGCGGCACCGCACCCGCACGCCCTCCGCTCACATCAGCAGTCGGTCTCGGATGAGCATACCGAGACGCCGAAGCCGCGAGTCAGGCGAGGCAACCGCGCTGCCTGCCTGCCCCCCTGCCCCCCTGGCCGTCTGTGACGACGACAGGAGGCCTCATGGTGGCTGGCTGGCTGGCTGGCTGGCTGGTTGGCTGGGCACGAGCCCCGGTGGCAAAGACGTGACGACAGTCCCCCTCCCCGGGTTGCCCTTTCCTGGCGTTGTGTTCTAATTTCCCATCTGTCCGGCGCGTGGCCGAATCACTCGCCTGGACGCGCAATCAATCAATAAATGACAAATCGATCATCTGCTTTCGTTCTCTCCCTCCGCCCCCTGTGCGTCCGATCCGCATGTATCATGTAGCCCATTCCCCGTTCTGGCCTGGGCCCGGTGCTATTTTTTGACCACGGCAACGACAACGACGCGATCGCAGACGTGTTTCCACCGCATGCTCCCCTCCTCTCTCCTCTCCATGCCAACAGCCATCACCCGCCGGCCACCGACACCACCACACCATCTCCCGACTGGACCTGCGGGCCGCTGGGGGGGGGATGGGGATGGGGGGGTGGGATGAGACGGGATGGGATGGGGTCCGGCATGCACGGCCCCAGGCTCAGCCCTCTCATTGCCCCTCCCCTGGCGATCTGACTGGTCCCAGTGTGATCCGAGAAAAGAAATGAAAAGGAAATTTCAATGCCGATTTTTTTCTCCCCGTCGTGATGCTGATGCCCCCGAGGCCAGGCCAGGCCCAGGCTGGCCCCGGGGGCTGTCTCTGTCTGTGGCCAGCCAGCCACGTACCGTGGATTGCGCGGCGTCGGCGGCGGCCGGCGGCCAGGGTGGCTCGCTTGTCGGACGGGCCATGCTAGCCTCAGCCACTCTAGGAAGAAGAGCGAGGCGAGGGAGGATGCGGGTGTGCCGGGCGGGTGCGGTTGGATTGTGATATAAATGTGCCGTCCCCCCCGTAGACTGGAACTCGACTCGGCACCCCTTGTCTCATCACCTTCCCTCGGTGCAGTTGTCTTTTAACCAAAGGTATCACCTTCTTTCCACACTACCCTTCCTCTTCTCTCTTCATTTCTCCGGTCGATTTCATCCCGAAGCCTACCCCATCCCGCCCGACATGTCCACCCGCACTGTCCTTGCCCTCCTCGGCGCGGGCGCCAGCCTCGTCGCAGCCCAGGCGACCCACGTGATCAAGTCCGGCGAGAGCGGGCTCACGTTTGATCCCGCCAGCCTGACGGCCGCCGTGGGCGACATCCTCGAGTTCCACTGGTGGCCGCAGTCGCACAGCGTCGCCCAGGGCGACCCCGACAACGCCTGCAACCCCGTCGCGTCCGGCGGCTTCTACTCTGGTTTCGTCGATGTGTCATCGGGCGAGAGCGTAAGGTCCCCCAACTCTGGGTGCTCGCTGGTCACATGATTGCTAACCGAGTACAATACAGACCACCGTCTTCCAGGTCACTGTCAACGACACCAGCCCGATCTACTTCTACTGCACGAGGGTGGGTTTTTCCGCCCTCTCTCTGGCTCTATTCTCCCGGTGGCATCGCCCGTTCATGTCTGACTTGATAACAGGCCAGCCACTGCACCAATGGAATGGTCGGTGTGGTCAACCCGGCCAGCGGCGACGCGCTGAGCAACTACACCAGCAATGCCAGCGCGTGGGCTCAGGATGGTGTCTCCCCTCCCAGCGTCTTCGGAGGTGTTCTTGCCGACAGCAGCGACAGCGGCTCCACCACCAGCACCGACACCAGCACCCCGACTGGCTCCAGCTCCCCCCCGACCGACACCCCGACCGGCTCCAGCTCGGGCCCGGGCTCGATCTCCACCTCGTCTGACTCGACCTCCACCACGACCCACACGGCCACCCGCACCACCGCGAGCCCCATCGGCGGCGGCCCCACCCCTTTCCCGCCGACCGAAACGGACACCCCCAAGGACCCGAACGGTGCCGCCGAGAGGATGGTCGGATTGACTGGCGCCCTGGTCGGGGCCGTGGCCGCCATCGTGATGGTGGCGTAAACGGCGCTATGGCAGTGGCGGCGGTAACGGCGGTATATAGGATTCGATAGACGTGTGAAAGAGAGATGCGAGGATGGTGCGATACGAGGCGCATGTAGTGTCGGGCATCGAGAGCGCCGGACTTGCTGGTTACTGTATTGAAAATCGGAGACTGGACGGTGTCTGGTGCTGGAGGGCGTCGGTGCGGCGCGGCGGCCAGAGAAGGGGCAGACGGCGATTTCGTCCTTTCCATCGTCATCATTCCCGTAATAATCAGCCGTGTTTATTATTGACCCGGCCCATAAACTCCCTCGTCCCCTTGACCCCCTCGTGGGCGCGCCTAAACAGCAGCCTCTCCCACTCGTCCAGGCCCCGCAGGAAATCCTCGCCGGTGCCGCCGCCCACCGCGGCGCGGCCGCCGCCGATCCATTCGCCAGCTGCGCGAAAGTTCGACGGCGCGAAGAAGGACGGCTCGCTCGTCGCCTTATGGGCGGTTTTCGTACTGTGCTGAAATCCCAACAACAATTGCTCAGAATTTTTAGATCTTACCACACTGTATCAACTGGTATTCGCTAATTACAAGGCATTGGCCGCAAAAAATTGTGGTCACAATCTGCAAAACTTCGAGAAGGAAAAGCTATCTGGTAGCAATCAGAAATGCGCTTATGGCGATTAACGTA